>LIAE01006820.1:99771-112914 GCA_002287525.1 Diploscapter pachys | reverse complement strand
TATATTTCAGATACATTAATGTGACAATAGTTGGAAAATGCGCCAAGGATTCAGTCAACAGCAGGCTCTGTCCTCGGGGAAATGACTGCAAATCTCTTTTAGAGAGCTATCCCTTCTATATCGCCATCGAAAATACTGTGGGTTTTTATTCATCATTAAAATTGATATTGTTCAAAACAAAACTATCCTTGTTCGTGACACTTTGCATTTTTATCGATAAGCATTCAATCGGAAGACCTACGTTAAGAATATTTGTGAAAACCCTTTCGAGCACCATCTCATAACTTCTTTTCATTCTCAAACGATACATGGAGAAATTAGCATGCGCGAAGTAGGAAATGAAGCTATTGTAGGATGCTTTCTCCGATGATTTCTGATTTCTAAGGAATTAGGGATATTTGTGGAAGATGAATTCACATGACCAATTTTCAATACGCATCTGTGCATGTAATTCAGGTCTGCAAGAATTACATCACCGAGAAGCTGATGTTTCGACTCGATATTCCTAGCATTCCCATTGTCATGAAGAGGAAGATCTATGAGGAAGAGTAAGAAAAAATTAGCGGTGAAGATCACCTTTTATATTATATTGACCAAGACAGTATTAGAATGTAACTGAAAGTTCACAAAAATATCATTCGACTAGATTCGAAAGTTTTTTTTTGTAACTGTGCATATTCAGGAACATCCCTCCATCGATGTTCATCGCTCTCGACGATTTCAGAGGACCCAAGGAATTAGCCGATTATTTAAAGATGTTGCAGACTAACATGTAAGGAAGCAAAAATTTTATCAGATTTCCTGTGAAAAATACCTAGTTTAAATGGTTCTCCACAAGAAAGAAAAATAGTTCTGAAAATCTAAAAACAATCCTCAGGACATTCTATGAAAAGAATTCAATCATTTTCATTTTCGACAGAAACTTTTCCGAATACTATTCAAACTGATGAAAATTCTAAAATTTTTAGGACAGCCTACAAGAAGCATATGGAATGGAGACAAGGCGAATGGACAATGGTCCCTTGGCATGTGCTTGGATACAAGCCGGGAATGTGCGGTCTTTGCGAGAAATTATGGGAGCCCAACAGAACTAGGAAATCGGTTAGATCTCCGAATATTTAGAACTATGAGTAACAGATCTAGGCAGATTTCAGTCAAGACGGAAAATAATAGGATAGGGTGGTCAGCATGACAAACTTTCATATAGGAATTTGTTGCATATGGACGTTCACAATATGGTTTTGAGTGAACAGTCTGGCTTAATGGTGGGGTCTTCACAGAGGATTTCTTGAGCATTGCCTAGGTCTGGTGAACCTTTTGTTAGTTGTGCCAAACATGATAAATTTGTAAAAAGCGACGTGCTGGAAGAAAGTACTTTCAATCACTTTGAATAGTTCTTTTTAAGCGTCAATTTGAAAAATTTAGGACAAGAAAATATTTCAGATTGAGGATATTCGCTCACATTACGAAAAGTTGGCTGCCTGCGAGGACAGCAACGACTCATTCGTCCAGAACTGGGTTTCTACATCGATCCTCTAAATTCTTCCGAAGTTTGTCGGTCTGTTTCATTTTGTTCAGCATTATGGTCGTTAGGCGGCTATATTAAATCTAACGTCTCGTGTGTTACAAAATGTTAAAATAGTAGACTTCGTTATTATGCTATTGCCAATCTCATTTATATTTTACGCCGGATGGCGAATCTCTGCTCCAAAACTAAAATCGAAAACAAGCAATAAGCAGTCAATTCACGTGCATCAGGCAGAATGTGCATTCGATTTTTCCGAACATTTTAAGACCAAAAATCATACGAAATCCCCAGGGACGCCCAACGACAACGGTTTGAAAATTGAACAAATTCAATAACGCATTGCAAAGCTAGTTGAGATTTGTTTCGCTGCTTTTTGCGGTAAAATGGGTGTGGCCTATTATGTTAGAAATTAGAAAGAAAAACTCGTCGAAGCTTCAGGATGTTCCAGAAACGAGCAAAATAATTCAAACAAACGTACTTACAAAGCCGTTCTCTCTTTGAAATAGCCTTTGCTCTATTACGTGAAGAGAGGGCACGCTTTTCGCTTGACGAAAAATCACTCGCAAAAAGGGATTTTTGGATCGTCGTTTTCAGAAATTCATATCTTTGGCTACACTAATCCGTTTTTCATGAGGTTTTTTACTATTAGCTACTTTAGCGTGAGAGAATTCTAGAAAAATACTTTTATGACTTTGTCTTCACAGCGGAACTTTCACTTTCGCCCTCTAATCATATTGAAATTTTCGAAGAAACTCCGGGCGAAAGTATTGCCTATAATTTCTGGCCGACCTTCATTGTTCGAATGAATTTGATTTTTTCAGAACGAACAACTAGGGCCAAAATCTCAAATCCAGTTCAATTCCATCCAAGTTTTCACGCAATCGAACCCAAACAACTGCGAAAACTTGAAGCACCAATCAACTCCCATCACACCAGAGACAATAAACTTTCTTTTACAAATGCTCTTCCGTCTTTCTTCAAATAATTTTATTTTTTAAATGAAATTAAAACAATATGGTTATGATGAAGATTCCTTCTTTATTTTTTCTTTCTACCTAGGAATTCATAGTTTTTTTCAGAAGAAAGTCTAAATGGTCGGTGTTCAAAAATAGAACAGAGCCTGATACCCGCATTATTAGGCGTGGTTTAGTCGAAAATTAGCGGAATCAATCGACTGGAAATTCGCATCGTTTTTGCACTTTGTTTGAGTTGGAAACGAACACATGTGATTGGCATGATACGTTTCAGAACAATTACCAATTAGGAGACCGTTTCGAGTTGTACTATTTTCCACTGCATGCATTTTTCCAAATAATAATTCAAAATACCATACTCATTTTCATACTACTATTTCCTTTTTATGCTTCAAAACTTTTTTTCAAGATTTATTTCTCATGGAAACAGTAATGAGTTTTGTACGGAAATATCATAGGATATTTCTGAAACATATTTCAAGTGTCAAAGTTTCTTGCGAAAATGTCAATTCGAACAAATGTTTTGATAGAATTGTCAAATTGTTAAATCAATGCGACATTTGGAGTGTGAAAATCATTCTCGAAATGATAATTATTATGGAAAGAATGTCGATTTCTCATAATTGATAATATCGGACGATAAAATAATCGATATTTTCCAAAACTCAAATATTCCAGACGTGTTTATTTAGGTGTCTTTTAACATGGGAGAAAGGGTTTATATTCTGAAGTAAAAGATACGTTCAATTTCCGCCAGTACAAAAATGAAATATGATTGTCAGTTTTGCGCGCGGGCGAACACTATAATTCACTGTTATTTCGTCGAACTAAACGATGATGCAAAAAGAAAGAAATTAGAGAAAGACACCGATTTATCAGGAATTCAGAGTAAGAAAGAAGAGATAAAAAGATAGTTGGAAATCAAGAGATTGGAAGATTGAAAAATTACGAAATAGCATTGAGAGACAAGGAAAAATTCCAGGAAAGGAAATAGCGCTATAATCAGGAGAATGAAGGATGCTTGAAATTATGGAAATAGAACATGAACAGATAGAAAGATGCTAGACGTGAAAATTGCATGATGAAAGAAAAGAAAAAGACACGAAATAGTGATAAGAAAGATATGGAATCAGTGATAGAGATAAATTAGAGGTTGAAAAGAAGAAAATGGAGATGGAGAAAAATGGATTAGACAGTCATACAGACTTCGTTCCTAGCTGATCATCTCTTGCTGTCTTTGCGCGTGTCTGTCCAAATCGTCTCAGCCAGTCTTCGCAGTCAGTCCTCAGTCATTCGGCTAATGTCAGCAGCAGGCACTCCGCGTCTCGATCGATCGACGAGCCTCGATTCGCCTCCAGAGAAGACTATATTTAGGATTGGTAAGAATTTTTTTTTTTGAGAAAAAATGATATTGATTTCCTTAATATTTTCATTCGAGCATTATTTGATGAAAAATTGCAGTGAAATTTTCTGAAAATTTGATACAAGGTTTTGAATTAGAAAATATTTCCTTGATCTCGGAAAATCAGCTTTAATTAGATGAAGGTTTATCGGAGAATTTTTTTTCCCAAATCTACCTTTTTCTGTGAAGATCAACATTATTTAGATCTTACATCCAATATTCCATTAGGCACGTCCTTCATCTTTATTTATCTTCGCATTTACACACTCCCTAATCTTACACAATCAATTAGACTCCTTCCAGAACCGTTCGATTTCTGCGATGCTGGAACTGGTACGAATCCGCTAGGTACATGTCCTTCAACTTCGACGCCGAATTTGGAACCAGGTAAGAATAGGTTTATTATTTTGAAAAATAAACTCGACCCACAAATCGAAATAGCATTAGGTAAGAGGAAAATTTCAATCTTTCACATTATCTGGCATTTTTTTAACTTCATAGGTATTTTTAAAGATGATAAAAATTCATGAAGATCAGCTTATATGAGTCGAATTTCAGACGATGAAACCCCTCGCACCTCATTCTTCCCCTCGATGCGTCTGTTCGTAGCGGCCGTGCTGTCGTGCTGTTTCATAACCCTGTCCATTTCATCATCCAATCTGGCCGTGGCTCTGATTTGCATGACGAGCTGCCCTTTGAAAGGATATGAAGGCGATTTGGACTGGCGATCGCAGCAGGTAGGCGATTTTATTTTTAGTTTTTTTCCTTCTAAGTTCTAATGGTGAGAATTTGAAATTTTCTACAAATGAAAAAAAACATTGTTGCATTAGTTTTGAAGAGTTTATCACTGATTTGATTTATGAAGAAGAAGAGCGGGTGAAAATCATATTGATTGCATCTTATTGATCATAAACATATTCTCATTATGAAACATATCAGACTTCTTTCTATTTAGATTTTTTTGTTTATATTTTCAGGAAGGTCTCGTCCTAGCAGCTCAAAATGCAGGAGCTTTACTTACTCTAGTTACTGGAGCCTGGGCGGACCGATTGAACGGGAAATGGATGGTAAAAATATTTTGTTTTACTGGTAGAAATCTTCTATTTTCAGATCTTCGCAGCACTCGTTCTGTGTTGCATCGGGAACATTTCTCTGCCTTTGTTCGCTCCGGAATCATTTTGGTTCGCAGTTCTGGCCAGAGTCGCTATAGGCGCGAGCGACGCCTGTCTAATGCCTGCTGCCAATTCGTTAATCACGAGGTATGCTACTTTTTTCGAATTATATTTTCTATCGTCGAGATTTATTTTACGGAAGTGATCAAAAAAGAACACAAAAGGCAGATAATAAGGCAATTTTATTATAATTTGGTCATTTCCCATAAAGTGGAGTCCAACATTTTAAACTACTACTGATTGAGAGTCGAAATTCAATATTTATTACGATATTTTATGGGGAAATTTGTAATTTGTTTAAAGAAATTTAATTCTTAAAAGTGGTTGAGACTCAATCTGTATCGGGCCGTTTGCAAATAATCGGTGCATAGCGATTGATGCAATTCGCTGTCAGCCATTCTCCATCAGTGATACGCATGAAGACGCACTTGTTCTTGTCCGTGTATTTCGGTTCGCCTAAAATATGTGTATCTTTTTTCTTTAATTTAGACAATATTTGAACTTCTACTACACTTTAACCTGACCTTTTCATTCTAATTCTACTTGTTACAATTTGAAAAAAATCCTGGACGCTTTTATCATTTTCCGATCAAAGCAATTTTTCGTAAATTTTGTTTAAAAAGTGACGCTTCTTTAACTCCTCAACCTTTCATCCAATTGGTGTAGTTGAGCGGGGATCCGTCAATCCATTTATAGCTTCCATCGGTCGAATTCAGACTTGTCAGGCCGATATAAGCGTCTTCGAATTCATCGTGATCGAACATTTGTTCGGCCATACCTAATTTTTAAAATTAAATTTTTAGGTACCCAAAATTAGTCCTACTTTTAATGTAGTTATTCTCGAAACGGCTGAAAATTCAATATTTTTCCAATTTCTTAAATTCTGCTTACTCCAAAATCGAAGTTAGATTACCCTTCCGGAAATGGCAATACTTCTCAGCTTCCTTATAATCATTGTTTTCATTCAAGAAGAAATAGCAACTAAAATTAATATTTTCTTGGAAATTCTGCAAAAAATCTCACTTATTCTGAAATTTCGCCTCTAAAATTGAACAGGCATCGTATAACTTGATGTCGATGAATAATAATACAGAAATAACGGCCAGAAAAGTCTTCATAGTTCTAGAACAGAACGATTCGGAATAGTTTGTTTCACTTTGAGAGCGAGTTTGATATCTATGAATGCGAATTTTTCTTGATAAGAAAATTTTTGCATGGTCATAATCTTCTTTTCATGTCAAATTATTGCTTTTAAAATGCGCATTAACATTTATAAGTTCTGTATAAAGTCACGCGAGCAAAATATTCACACCTTTATTATTATTAAATTATAAACTCTAAGATATCGAAGGATGATGATATATTAATGTGACGATGGGTAGTTTTTTTTTTTTAATTTCTTGAATCTAAAAAACGGGATTTTGAACTTTTAAGGTTTCCAATGCTAAAATATTCTTTTGATATTCTACAAATTTGATAAAGAATCATTTTATTGATCTTCATAGGTATAGCTACAATTTTGTACAATTATTTCTTCGGGCTTTTGCAAACAATGGGGAATTTCTCAACGCAATCGTTAGTCATCCACGACCCATCGTACATCCTCATCACTACGCACTTATTTTTGACAAAGTCTTTCGGCTCACCTAAAATCTTACTGGATTATTATCACAACAAAGTTGTTCTTTATCGTAAAAGTGTATACTTTTTATCCCTGATTATCGGCAAAACTAACTATACTTCATGGTATAAAAGCGGAATTTTGAAATCTCTTTTATAAATAGATCAAACTTTCGGTTTTTATTCCAAATTTTCTAATTTTAATTTCAATCAACCCATAATATCCAACCTCGCTGCCAATGATTGAAATCTAGAGCATTTCCATCCAACCAGGAATAAGTCTTTCCGTCGGTCGAGTTCAAACTCGTCAGCCCAATGTAGCACACGTCGAATTCAGTAATCCCGAAGTATTGGTTTGCACCGGCTTAACAAATAAAAATAAAAAATATTTTTTTTAAATGACAAACCTCTCACGAAATTGTTCTCGAATTGGTTGAGAATGGACGTCAAATGGCCTCCGTGATCATTGCAAAATTGCTCGGCTTCATGGAAGTTGTAGTTTTCTTTCAGGAAAAAGTAGCAACTAAAATTTTAGTAAATTGAAATATTCTGCATCTTCAGAAAAACATTATCCATCGACAATTTGTAGAATTTTATGATGTACAGAATTAAAACAAAATCATGAAAATTCACTAACTTGTCTTTATATTCCGTTTCAAGGAAGCTGCATCCATAGATATGAGAAATTTGAACAAATACCAAGAACAAAATAGACTTTAGGAAAGCCATCACTAAACCTATTCAGCAGGAACAAAGAGAAGGAACAAATAGGAAATTCAATGATCGGTTATCACTAGGAAATTTTGATAAGAAGCAAGCATGCTTTCGTAGGAACTAATCTTTCTTTTCTTGCGATTTAATTTTAGACATTCAAACGACTTTCTGCACGAAACATAAAATCATGCGATCAACATATTCGGGTCCGTAGCGTTATTCACCAAACTGTAACTTTATTCACCAAAGTATAGAAGAAGCAGAAACAAGTAAATTCAGTGTGTTGTAACATGCGAGACAATTTCAAAATGGATACTCAAAACTATTGTTATTAATTTAGTTTTCCAATATCATATACAACGCTAGATATTCATTTGCTCATCTCTACCATGATCTATCCTATATAATAGTTCCTTATATAGCCTTACTCTACATCAATGTATATTCAACTTTGTCTATCCTTACCCCCTCTTTATATCTACTCTTACTCTATCCCTTACTTAGTATTTATTCCCTTACTTTATTCTCTCAAAATGTGGCTTTGATTAAAGGGAACACCGTATTTGACGTTTTGGTGAATATCGCTACGGTGAAAACTAGCGTTATTCACCAAAGATTTCGGTAAATAACGCTCGCTCTTCAAATATTCCATTCCAGATGTTCCGAAAAAAAACTTTATTGATCAAGATTTTTTGCCAAAATTACTCCAATTTGATCTACTTTCGTCCACGACAGACGAAGGGCAAACCAGTGAAGCAGTCATGCGTTTGCCAGTCTCCACTTGCGGCGTGAACTTTTGCGCATCCGTAGTTCGGATTCGGTTCATCTAGAAATTTTTAAATAAATTGAGAATTCTGATCCTCTAAATTTTGTCGTTATTACGAATGCAAACTGAGTTTATGAAATGATGCATGATTTAATGGCGCGAAATCTCCTTCTCTCCACTTGATATTCTTTCTTTCTCTTTGAAAAAAAAAGTGAAAAACTGAGACGTCGACGTTTCCGAACCCTGCCATTTCAGAACTTCGAACTTTAAAAATGAATACCCGACAAATGGGAACTTCAGAACTCACTCAAAATATGAAACCCAGTTCTGAAATAACCAATTCTGAAACGTCCAGTTTGGAAATGGCAGGGTTCGGAAACGTCGCCGTCCCGAAAAACTACGCTCATAAAACAATGCAGTATTGCTATTGACCCATTCATTTTCGTATTCTACATACTATATCCCCATGCAGTGTACAAAACTGAAGAGTCATCGGTCCATTTGAAAATCATCCTATCGAGAGAGCCCTCCGATGTCAATCCTATGTAGAAGTCCGTTGATCCACCGAATTCCTTGTTAGCTTGGCCTAAAATGGAATATAGCAAAATATCGTTGAAAATTCAACCTTACTTCTCACGAAGTTATTCTCAAATGAGCTGAAATTTCGGATATTAAATTTCATTAAATTTCAAATGTATTACCTATGAATTGAAGCGAGATGCATGTTGCGTTTGCTACAGGCAATTTCAGCCGCTGAAAATGATGGAAATGATTTCGACTTGTTGTCGAAGTAGTAGCAACTAAAATGAAATTATTTTTTAGCTTCTTGGAACATAATTAAATCAACCCATCATATATTAGGAAATTTATCATTTTTTTAATTGAGTGATGATGAATGAACTGAACCAATTTTTTTTTTATAATACCCTTATTTAGCCTCTAGAATTTTATAAGTAAACTAAAGAAAAAGCACTTACTAGCCACCACTTTCGGTCTCGTCAGCCTTGCATGCCGCGTGAATTTGATGAATTTGAAGAAATAGAAAAATCAGAAAGACAGCCTTGTAGACCATAATGAAAGCGATCGAATGACGAAAAGTGAAGTGATAAAATCGAATCTTTATTTGATAAATGGTTAGTGATTTGGTGCTCTTTGACGACACCGATTTATTGATAACTAAATAATATTCTCTAAACTATACTTTATTTCGAACACGCCACATTATAGGGCAAAGTGACATTTATTTGCTACTTCATAACTAATTGAATTATTGTTAAAAACGACATCATAGAAAGTAAATCGACTAAATACGCATAAATTTCAATGTTCAGATCATTGTGTTTATTCGTTTTCTGCGATGCAAAGCCTAGCCTATTTTTTATCAGATCATATCAGAATCGGTCCTTTGCAAATAAAAGGCGATCTTCCATTGCAATCTCGGGTTAGCCACATCCCATCAAAGTATCGTTGCATAGCGCATTGAGTCGAGGAAGAGGGTTGGTCTAAAATCTAGCAAAAATCAGTGAATTTTGAATTTCCGAAAGCCTGTAAAAAAGCTAAGAAAATTTCTGATGAAACAGTGAAAATTGTTTTGAAAAAGATAATTTTCAAGTCACAAACCCTGAGCCCAGGCATTGAAATTGTACGGACTCATATCTGTCCAGGTGAACGTCTTTCCGTCGGTCGAGTTTTGACTCGTCAGCCCGATGAAATAGGTCGTGATGAATTGAGACCAACCATACTGTTTCGCTGCTTCATCTAAATAATAACAATTTTTAAGAAATTACTCATCTTAAAATAATTTTAGAACTTACTGCTGATAAACTGGTTATCAAATTGACTAAATTACAATAATTCATTTTTAAAATTAGACACAAATCTGCCTACCTGTGAATAGAAACTAAGTCTTCACTTCGGCTCGCACAGAATTTCTCAGCATCCGCAAAAGTGTAGTACAAACTTGAAAAGTGATAACAGCTAAAGTCAGTATTAAAAAAAAATGAAAAAAAAAACCAAAATTACTTTATTCCATGCTGAACTTCGTCTCCTCGGCATTGCGCGTAGATTTGATAGAATTGAACTAGTAATAAAACCAGAAACTTGTTTAGCGAAGCCATAGTAAAATAATCAATTATTATATTCTGAAATATCGATAAAAACTTTGTCGAGTGATTTTATCGTCTGAAAAGTGATGATAAAAGATAAAATAAGGGATTATGAGATAATTCTCCTTTAAATTTGCTCTCATTGATCATAGTTCAGGAATTAAAACTGAATAGCAAGAAATTTGCTCATTTTTATCTCAGATTATGCAATAATAATTGCAAAAATGTTGTGCATATTGTATCATTCAACTACAAACCGAATTTTCAGATGGTTTCCACAGTCGGAAAGAGCAGCAGCGATAGGCCTGGTTACTGGAGGACGACAAATAGGTGCATTTAAAAAAATACTCCTTCGAAATAATATAAAATGAATACAATTTCATTTCAATATTTATTTTATCTAATTTGGGAAAATTTTGTATTTTTAGAAACCAAAATTATGGCTATTTTAGGGACTTTATTCATTTTGCCTACAGCTGGATACCTTTGTACCCGAAAAGATATCCTCAATGGATGGCCGGCTATTTTCTACTTATCAGCCTGCATTTCCATAATCGTCACCTTATTTTGGCTACCTTTCGGCGCTGATAAACCTGCTAAACAATGGTGCATTTCGCAGAGGGAGCAGGAGTTTATTGAGAGCAGGTAAAATATCTTAATTCGTTTAATTTTCGATAAATTTAAAGGAAGATAAGAAGAAATGATAACTTTGTTATATCTCTCAGAATAGCTTGCGAATCAATCGGTAAACGAACAGACAGAACGAGACGAGTACCGTACCGCTCTATGTACAGATCAGGGGCATTATGGGCGGGAGTGTTTGCTCTGATTTGTCATGAATATCCCCTTGTCATTATGTTACAGGTGTGTTTCAATTTCTATTTATTTTACATATTCTTTTAATTAGTAAGGTTATGACTTTGAAGGTTATCCAATAAAATCGAACTATGTTTTCTCAATAATATCATTTTCTGAAGCATACACTATTTTTGTTTTTATAATTTCAGTTTCTTCCAAACTATATGCGAGATGTGTTGGAATTCGCTCCGACGAAAAACGGACTTTTATCGGCCTTGCCTATTCTTTGTCTATTTTTGTCAAAGACATTTTCGTCATCACTCTCCTCGTATTTAGTGACACAGAAACGAATGGATAAAACTTATGTTTGTAAGGTAAGGCGAACTTTTTTTTTTTAAATAATACTTCAAAACCTCATTTACCAAAATTAAATGAAAGAAGGCAAATTTATAGAAGAATTACACATCTTCCTTATTTTTCTTCTAAATGGCCAAAAATTTAGGCCTTCAATGCAGTCGCTTCAGCGGGATTAGCTCTATCGATATCACTCGTTCCCCATTTCAACAAAGAGCACGCATTCATGGCTGTCATCACTTTGTGTTGTGCCATGATCTTCGCAGGTATTATTTTGAATTTTAGAGATATTTTATGGTCGATTAAGCCAGCTTGATAAATAATAACATCGTTACAAGCCAAATCGAATAGAGTTTGGTGGAAAATTTGTTTTTCTATACGATTTCATGTGCAAGATGTAAAGATAGAAGCAACATTTCTCAATTGACAATAGAGTTATATTTATTTTCAGGCATGCACACGCCCGGAGTCATAACCGCTCTCATTCAAATTGCTCCACCATTTTCCGGTATCATCACAGGGTTTTCATTCTTCGCAGTTGCGTGGTTTTCGATAGCGAATAAGATTCTGACGAAGCAGATCGTTAAAGAGGGTAATTTAATTAAACTCAACAAGAGTGATTATCATGGTTCCTCAAGAGTACGCAAAATCATATCTGCACCTGTAACTTTGATGCACCAGTAAATTATATCAGAGAAACTGATATTCATCAGACAGGAGTGACTTTTTTCAAAGATTTATAAATATAAAATTTGTAGGAACTTCAACCGAATGGGCAATCGTCTTCCGGGTTTCAGCTGTAGTCGCTGCAATGCCAGTTTTTGTATTTACGATGTGGGGATCGGCCGATAGACAGGCATGTTAACAATTCTTTTAACACACACAATTTGAGATTTTGTTTAGATCTGGGCAGCTCCATCGTCGAAGAATTCGGTTTATTCGCTGTCGCAATCAATAGACAAGTCGAGAAATGGATCGTTCAGTAGTATGAAACACGTAAGAGATTTTTTACATAGCATTAACATTTAAAATATATTCCAATATTCTTCTTCTAAATAATTAAATTTAGGGATCTCGCTCAACTTCTTGCACTTCTCTATCAGCTGGCCACTTATCACAACGAGCATTTGTAAAATAATCTTTCAAAATCTCCTATTCACAGGTAAAATCGTCGTTTTTCTAGAACAGTTGCATTTTTAAATCTCGCAACTATCTTTTCTGATTTTCGGTAAAATAATGAAACTCTGTGAATACTGTACATTTCAAAGATAAAATTTTCGGTGCATTTTAACACGGGTATTTCATTTTCCTCCGATTGTTTTCCTTTTTTTTTATAAAACTTTATCATCATCTTAAGTTCTTGTACAGAAAGAATAAATTATAATCATCGAATGTTTAGATAGAATATAATAATCAGAAATAAGAAATAAGTTATAGGTTAGAGTAACAAATGATATAGAGAAGAATAGACTAAAATTATCATCTTTTTACGATAAAACAAAATAAGAATAAGTCACTTTGTTAATAAATGGCACATAAAAAATCAAAATATTTTGTCCATTTTGTTTAAAAGAAATCTTAGTTTTATGCTCCATTTAGAATTGCCTGTAGGTAGTTAAGTTGATACCGTAATCTTTAGAGATAAGAGCCCCTTATGAAACAGGATTGAAATTTCTACCGAATGATCAATTATAGCTCTGACAAGGAATA
>LIAE01006820.1:31656-99761 GCA_002287525.1 Diploscapter pachys | reverse complement strand
CCCCCCCCCCGTATATTTCTTTCGCTTGACGAAAGTGCTCCCTGGGTCTGGGATCGATTGAATTACAGTGGATTTTACAGGCCTTATAGATGATTTGAGAAATAAGATATGGGGACTTCTAAAAGAGTGGGATTACGGTAATCGATTGCTAGCAGATAAGAAATAGAAGACCCGACTTGAGTTCGAACAAATTTTTGGATAGATGCTGTTTTCGAGGGGAAATGATGTATGATTTGAGAATTCGAATTAGCAAATGATCAAATGAGAAAATGATATCTCTACGGAACGTCGACCGCGTAAAGCCACTAAAACACGCATGGGAAAGTTCAAATTATATCTGTTAGATTTGAAATTTAGGAGCAAATTCTACGAATCGGCGCTAGTTATCATCCACGTGAAAAATATGAAAATCATAGAAACAACAATTGACATTTTCACATGGGTTGGTGGTAGCTATTTTTTTTTTTTATAGATTATATTGTTAGAACAATAGTAAAGAGATAAGAAATGACATAGGAAAGGTATTATCAAAATGTCTCACCCATATCTTTTGAAGTTCTGCTCAACAGAATGAATGATTATCCAAAATTGGAAAAAAAGTCGAAAAAGCTCATTTCTTGCCATACGCCGAGATGATGGACTTTTGCCTGAAAATTTAGGCTAAAAATCAGAAAAAAAAACACAAAGTTACTTTCTGCGTTTTATTAAATTTCGATAAAACTATATAACTTTCCTTTAGATTTTTAGAAAAAAAATGCATCAGAATTTGCACCAGCAAGTTTTAGATTTTTATTTTAACATAAAATAATTTTGATGAACCCTACAGAAACTTTAAGATTATTTTTTAAAATCATTTGATAAGTTTCAGGCAAATTACTTCCGAAGAGTAATTTCAGCGTTTTTTAAACTATTTTATAATAAGGTCCGACTGTTACTGTATATGAATTATAAGGAACCCCACCACATCTTGGCCTCCTTAGCGTGACTCAGATTGTTGTCCCGTTTCGGGTCGAATAAGCGCACTTCCGAATAAGAATGCCACTCGCTGAAAAACTTGCATAAATTGTAAAAAAGTTAATGATCCAAAAAATCTAATTTTATTTTTCGAGCAAATGGGAAAAGTGCATTTAAAGCTTATACGCAAATTTCGTGTCTATTTCCGGAGTTTGAAAAACGAGAAATTATGTTTCATTATTTCGGTAAAATTAGTTTTTAATTCAAAACTTGTTTAGATGACGAGACTCTGCGCTCCAATTTTATTGATAAGAAAAAACCTTTTAAAATAAACCTACATTTTATTTTCGTATCCCTTCTTGCAGAGTTGAATGGGGAGTTGGGGCGATTTGGAGTTGTTTCTGCGGAAAATATCAATCGGCAGGTCTTTTTCCAGGCGGCCGTTGACGGGGTCGCAAATTCTGAAGAAATAATGACTTTTTATCGGTTTCTTGTTTGAAAGCTCAAAAATCTACCTTCCAACGAAGCTGTTGTTGATGACGACGAGATCCCCGTGCTGGAAACCCTCGCTGTCGCTCGCCTCTTGAATCTGGAAAAATATTAGATCATTTTTAAAATCATTATTTTTTAATTTTATGGGTTTCAAAACAAACTGAAAAATTAGCGCAGATTACAACCTTATATTGAGATTCGTCGTATGATTTATTTACCAAAACTTTCTAACTAATTTTAGCAATAATATTCAGAAGACGGAATAAAGTACGATTTTTAATAAACTAAGAAACAGGAGAAAAAGCTGTGCCGATAAATGTTTCCTTGAAATCTAATAAAAGTAGCCAATTTTCAAAACTCAAACCTGCTGTGCGGTATGTTGCCTTGTCGTCCTTCTGCTAGGCCGCTCATCGTCCTCAGTTGATGACTCGGAACTGGCCGGATCTGCAGGGAGGGGACTGCGGATCATGGAATTGTCGCGGAACGCAAGCAGTGGAGTTGCAAGGGGCGTGGCGCGGGAAGAGGCCGCTGACAGAGCTCCGCCTAAACCATAATCATTACCGTTTTAATCCTAAAGTCGTCTTTTCAACTCCAGGTTTAAGATGTGGTCAGTGATAATGAAAAACCAATTTGGAAGCGAAATATATTGGTCGAGAAAAAATTCAGTAATCTTCAAGGGGTAAGTAAGATAGGTGTAAAACTGTTCCACATTCGAGGACTAGCTAAAATAATAATTTGTGGGAAGTTTTACCTGTAGTACTTCGACGAGAAACCGCAGTCGCACCGGTCATCGGGGTTGCGATAGAAGTATTTTGGGTGGAAGCTGAAAATTTCAAAATCGATTTTAACATTGTTACAAGTTTTGTATGATAAGAATTTGAGTAATTGAAGGGTTGTTCCTGGAATCAGACCTAGCGGCCATTTGAGTCAGGTTCAAAAACTATGAGGGCAGACCGCAGAAGCAAAATTTACGCTATGACTTTATCATGGATAACGAACATTTTTTTAAATTCAAAGCTGGAGATACAAAATTATGACAAAAATATTATAGGGGTATGTTGTCGCATGACTAATCTGACTTAAGTCTTCTCTGGGTCTGCTCGGAATTAAAGAAAATACCCAAAAATTCTAAAATTTTGAGTAGGTTTTATGAATTTTCTATATCTTTGAATGAAATTTATGGTATTTATGTATTATTATATGCATACATAGTCAAATATTTCAACCACAGTCGTTCTATTCTTTCAAAATGTGTCATAGAAATTAGATATGTTTCAGGTTATTCCAGCGAAAAATTGAAATCGTCTATTTTCGAGAATAATTTTAGAATCTCACCCTTTCCATGATTGTTCTTCTTCTTCTTTTTGGCATTATCCGGTGCGGGCTGGGAGCTTTTCCTCTTTTGCGGCATGAATATGGGGAAATACTTGTTGGGGGTCAGATGGGACTTGGCCGCTGCAGAGGGAGGGGGCCTGAAACTTCAAAATCATATTCAATCTTCAGAAATCAGACAATTTTCTTCTTTCGAAAAGAAACATTTCATTTGCATGCTGTAAAATTTGAGTTGAACAATAGGTAATTTCTATCTTGGCAGCGAAATCAAGAAATTGTGCAAAAATGAAAGCTCGAAGAACATTTTTTTCGTTTTTAATGAATTTCCGAAACCTACGTTGGCTGATTCTCCTTGACGGATGTCTTGATGTCCTTACTGTCTGTCGCTTGCACGTCCTCTTCTATCGCGTAGGGCAGAATCGGAGAGGACAATTCGTTGATGAACTCCGAGTCCCTCTCGAATATCTGATAGTAAAAAGTTTAAATTCAATTTTTATGTTTCAGAAATACAATAAATTTGGAGAATTTTGTGTGAGTCGATATGTTGATATTATTTTCAGTCTTAAAGTTTCGATGTTTCAAAAGAATGAAAATGTCTGGAAAGGTAACTAAAACTAGTTATCGATATCTCATCATTGCCAAATTTGACAGGTTTTAAAGGAATCACAAAATAAAATTCGATTGTCAAATAAAGCGACAATATCAAATTCGTTTCAACACAAATGAAAACTCTAACAACTCACCGCCAACTGCTCCTTCTCCTTTTCTTCCGCTTCAGCGAGGATTTTTTCAGCTTGTCCTCTGAAACAATATTCATTTACACATAAAAAGTAGCTTTGATTCTGGACTTGAAATGTTTCAATCCTCAAACATCGCTGGTTTATTTTACCGAGATTAAGTGGCTTCGATAAATGGATTACCTAAACTTCTGTCCATAATCGAAGTAGTAGTCGTTATCTGCGTTGAATTTATCGCAGTTGTTTAGCATCAACTCGATGTCCGCACGCAAATCCGCCACTTTGCCTGCAAGTTATCGAACTAAAAAGGCTTCAAAGTGAATACATTTGTCCAGTAGATTTAATTAGAGCAGCGTATGACTGTTTACGATGTAATTAAAGCATCAAGTAACTCTAGGCAAGTTTCAAGTTATTTAAATTAAGATATAAATTGACCTATTACCAGTACGAGGTATGCACAAATACATATAATTTCAAAAGTTATTTCCTCACAAGTGAGTTTCCCATGCTTAAATATAGCATGCTCATGTTACATTAAAAATTCTCAGTTTTCTTCCGAAATGCTGAAACTTACCATATTTGTTGGACTTCAACTTCTCCTTGATCGCGGACAGATCCATCGGGTGTTTGATGATATCGCGATAGCCCTCGATATCCACTGGGTTTGCAAACACCTAAATTTTAAAAATGGAAAACAATTGAACTTTTAGAAAGAAAGTAATCTCATTTCTCGGACTGGAGGAAACTCATATAAAAGGGAGTAATTGCGCAAAACTGACAGTAAACATTCGAATTTTTGTACGAATCACCTCCAACCTATTCTTATAACATTTTTACCTGTAATTTATCCTTGTGGCAGAGTCGCTTAAGTGCCGACTCGAGAATTGCAGTGGGAGGCGAAAGCGCCACCTCGAAGAGATGGTGGGAGGTAGAGAACTGAAAAATGAATTAAAAATTCAAATACGTTTTAAAGATTATGATATAGAAAAGTTGTCTCAAAATCTTTAATTTCAAGTATTCATTACATATAAGACTAACGTCGAAACAAAAATCGAACGGAATAAACATTTTCAGAAAAAAACATAATAAAATGTTTCAGAGAAATCATAATCTCATAAAATTCTTTCAGTGTTTGATCAGATTGTAGTATTTATAAATTAAAAAAAAAAAAACTCACGAATGCCCTTTTGTGTATCTCCCTCTTTTTGACTTGTTCCGATAGAAGTCGAGCAGTTTCGAGCGAGAATCGTCTCTTCTGGAATGCTTCACAGACCTCCCTATCCTCTTCGTCCATTTCGAATGTGGGCGCCGTCGTTCGCGACATTTTCTGAGTGATCTGAAATTTTTCGAAATTAATTTAATATTTTTTGGGGAAATTTAGTTTTTTTCAATAGAAAATATCGTTTTCAGTAAATTGAGCAAGATTCGAAGAAGAAGAAGAAGAAGAACGATTATCGTATCATAAAAAATTTCAAAAAATTAGTCCGTTTCATATAACGCTTTACTACATTCATACTTTTATAGGAAAAAATAGAATAAAAGGTTTAGAAATTGTTTTATAAAATATCGATCCTACCATCAATCTCTTGATCAAAGGCACCCCACAACGGATCTTCCTCTTCATGTACCAGTAGAGGACCACATCAGAAATGTCGGTCTTCGCCAGCTCCTCGATTTTCGCAACGCACTCCTCGCTAATTGTCGGCATACTGAAAGGTTCAGTTTTTAGTGGAAATTTTAAAAATTTTATTTGTTACTGTTCCTGAACAAATTGAAGAAAATCATTCCATTTTTTAAGCATTCTTGAAACATATCTAGACAATCGAAATTTCAAACGTAAAAAGTGTATCGAAAATGTTTCAACAATTGAGTAAACGAAAGTGACAAGTTTCACGAACAATATTTCCACTTTCTCATCACAATATTAGATTTCAAGGAAAGAAAATCCTCGTCTCACAATCACAATTTTTCAACTTCTTTAAAAGTCCTACTTGATAGCAGGTTTGTCCCTGGTCTTCGCGGCCATATTTCTCCTGGCACTCCTAATCGCATCCTGCATTCGCTTTTTCTTCGACTTCTCCCCGGCCTCATCATCGTCGTCCGCGTGCAAATGACAGTATACGAATCTCTGCAAATTAGTCTTTTTGCAAAATTACAACGAACTAGAGAGTTCTAGTGATTTTTGAAGGAAAATCTCGCAAAAACGAGAATTTTCATTTTCGGTGTAAAATATGATAGTATTGAAAGTTAAATAGCTTTCTCCAAATTAGTGCTTTTCTCAAACCTGTTTTGGCAAATCGAAAATTCGACAACTTTATGGAATGCCGATGCCATAACGTAAGTAAGAAATCTCACAAAGCTAGTCGATATTACGACTTATTTCGCCTAGTTTCAAGGTCTCAAATTCGAACCTGTACATTCATCTGATCGTTAGCGTCGGAGTCGTGTTTGGTGATGACCTTCATGGCCATGCCAGACTGCTGCGCGCACGTCACGTGAAACGCTTTAGTGCAACTGCGTGTCGAGCATTGCAGACATGCACCCACTTTCTTCCTAGAAAGTAACATTATAAAAATTGAAACATCGACAGAAATTTCACTTTGGCTCAGATTACTGTAGTTTTACAGTTAAATTCTCTATGAAACTTTAGATATAGAATTGGAATTTATTGAATTTTTGGTATAAAAATGATCAAATTCAAATTCCTACCTGCAAACGAGACATTTGAGTTTGGCCCTTCTTCTCAGCGAATGGTCGACTCCTTCAACCGGCTCCAGAAACACCGCATTCGCAAAGTGAACCTGGAAATTGCAAAATTAAGATTTGTATAAGTTTCAAAACATGCTTATAAAATATTGCTATTTCTCGATGCGCTTTTCTTTACAATAAATGCTTCTAATAAATAAATCATGAAAATGCAGAAGTTTTAGCGCCTGATTGATAATTATTCCTATTGAACTTTTCGAAAATGCTCTATAAAACTATTCTGGAATTTAATCGTGATAAGTTATTTTCAAGTGCTGATTAGATTAATCTGTCAAAATTATAAGCTTCAGCCATCTTTCATAAACCTTGAAATGACGTCCTCCGTAATCAGGTTTTATCCCGTCTTATCAAAAATCAACTAATTTCATACGTTTCAATTATTCCTCATAAACTTTGCATTTCATTCAACGGGGATCCTTTCAGTTTTCCCCGACACATTTCGTACCTCATTCAGCCAAATGGCGCAAACGACGTGAGCCCATCTGCCGTCGCTGGTCTGCTTGAAGGCGCCGCTGGTGTTGGGACAGAGACAGCACTGCACGGGGGCTGAGGGCGAGAATTTGCAACGACGGCACAGCCACTGGCCCTCGGGGATGTACGGCACACCGTAGCATTCCTGAACGTTGAGCATTTTGATATTTTTGAAAAAAAAATCGCATTCATTCCGAAAATTTTTCCCGTTCAGAAACATGCTCATATGCTAAATATTACTGATTCTTCCTATTCTTTCATCTTCAGATAGGGGGAAGAGAAAAGACGAGTCTCTGACATTTAGCAATAGAGCAAGTTTCTAGGTAGGTAGGCGTGATTTTTGGAAAGAAATTTGATAAGTCAGCTTAGTGAGACACGATTACTATTCTCCAGACAAAAATCCATTTTCAAATATTTGTGAAACATACGAAATATTATTTTTACGCTACAAGAATATTGCACACCCTTTGCAACTCGCCCCTCTTTCTTTCTTACTTTTAATCGCTATCGCTTTTCTCGGGGGTTGAGCTTACGAGAGGAGAGATGCAAAGTGTGTGCAACATCCTTGTTGCGGCGTGAAAAAACACCATGAAATGAATGTCGATAATTTGTGTAGATATAAAAAAAAATCAACTCTATGAAAATTTCAATTTTTCTGTGATAACAATTTGAATCTTTTGATTAACATAAGTTATGCCGATTGAACGTTCAACAAGTCTCAGACTATCAATTCTCTTTGAAACATAAAATTAAATTTTATGATACTCTATATTATAAAAAGTCACCATTCCGTAAACATTGTTTGTTAATAAGTAGAAATTCTCTCATTTTAAAAAAGGTATTCAAAAGTCTATTTTCAGAGTTCTTACTACTTCTTTCCAAAAGAAGTATAGGTAGGATGACTAGGATGACTATAATTTCTTCCCACCTGATGCACAGCGATGTTGCACATGTCGCAATAGATGATCTGATTGGCGTTGCTGACGTCACCATCTCCGCAGACGCAGCACACGTCGTCCACGTCCATGCCCGCCATTGTAGGGTTGCCTTTCACCTTAAATTATACATTTAGACTTTGAAATAGGTTCTTATGAGTGATTTCAGATTATAGTCAATGGTTTAACTCTTTAGCGTTTTAAGCGTTCAAGGAAGATTAAGACTAGGTATTTGAAAGAAATGTTATTCGTGTTTCAAAAATGAATTTATATATTAGGCTAAATTCCAAGCCAACCTTGTTCAACTCACCACCTAACTTATGAAATTCAAAAACCCAATCATAAACTTGTTTCCCTATTTGACTATAAAGAATACCCATTTTAAGCGCGTTTCAAAAGGCTGATTTGCAGAATACGAAAATTTCAAATTAGTCTTGTTCATTTCACAACCTGAGTAAAATACAAAAACTGAAAATCCCGACCTCAAACTTGCTATCCTTCTCGAGTCTGTCGATGATGAACTCGATTGCGGTCTCGTCCAGCTGCGACTTGTTCTCCTTCTTTCGCAACTCGTTTGCGCGTTTCAACCAACGACAGTCCTGCAAATCAGTACTTTGAGAAAATTATTCTCCTTAAATCTGTTTCAAAAATTTGTTAAATTTCAAGTAGTCTTTGATTTCAAATTTATCATTTCTTATAAAATTCCATGTTATTCGCTATCCCCATCCCTCAATAGTTCCGATGATCAAATACATCACAAATCATTAACTCCTGGAAGGTTCACCCATTATTATTCAAATTATCTCTTTCAAAAAAGTAAACTGCAAAAATTTGAATTTTTAAAATTGCATACCTCTTCATCGCAGTCGTACTCGATGAGACTCTCGTACTCCTCGCTCTTCTTGGCCTTGTACCTGATCAACTCCTTAGGGACACTGAACTTCTTCGAAGTCGACACCTCGGAGGCCGGCAACTGGTTGAATTCCGATGAAGGCGCGACAACTTTGTCCAGCTTGAAACGCTGAAAATTCAAGTTTTTTTTCTTCAAAAAATCAACTATCGATTGTTCAGATCTAGACCATTCAATGGTACTTCATTAAAAACTTGTCAAAGCTCAAAATAACCTTTAAAATGATCAAAACACTTTTTATATGTTTTATACATGACCTATCAATAAACTCTCAGCATTCTAACAATCGGTTTAACATTGACCGCAAAAATTTGAAAAGTCTACCTTTCTGAAAAGCGCCATTGATTCCGTCGCTCGTTTATCATGTTTAGCATCCTCAGAAAAGGACAAATTAGCGAAAGCAGAAGAGATCCTCTCTCCACCGTCGAGCGTGTAGAAATTGGTGGGGTTGTTACTGCTCGATTCGGGCATGTCTATGTCTATGTTTTCCTTGTCTTCCTCCTCCGTTTCTATCTCATTCGAGTCAAGCGACAAAGAACATACCTGAAACAATGCTTGCATTCAACTTCAACAGGACTTTAAATTATCCAGTAATTCAAAATCAGAGTAAATTGATAGAAAAGGCATTTCCTATGAGGAAAAGAACAAGGCATTTTCTAATTTTAGAAAGTTTCTTTTTGCATTCAGAATATCGAAAATTTTGACTGAATTAATATTTCGAAATTTTTTGACCGAAACAACGATTATGATAATCCAGCTTAATACAATGAAACAAGTCCCGCCTTTTTCCAGCTTGTGTTAAAAATCGTTCATAAATGGAGCGTGACATGAAATTTACAAGATGAAATCGATAAATCGATAATTTGATGGTTAAAATCAGGACGAACTGATAATAAACGCATAATTTCGATAAACAAATCGGTGTTTGTGAAAGAATGTGATGCATCGAGAGTGGAAGTGGTGCATTGCGATGTGAATGAGCAAAGCAAGTCAGGGCGAGGGGAGAGGGGGCGAGGGAGTGCGATGAGAGGAGAGGGATCGAGAAGACGGACAGAAGGAGAAAGAGAGAAGCGCAAACATAGAGAGAGGAGAGGTTAGAGATGGAGAGACACCAATCGATGCAAAGCGCGTAAATGAAGAGCGATTCACGTTGCGGGAAACTAGAACAAGGGAGGTGAGTTAAAGGAGGTCATCATGTGCAAAAAAGGCTATAAAATGATTCGCAATGTGTATATTAGAAAAGAAAAATTTATCAGGGATGATAGGATAAAGATTGGTTTTAGAGGATATCAAATAAAGTGAATTTCGAAAAGTAAACTGCAATAGTAGGTTTCCAATGAAATATGAAAGAAAATGCATAGGCGTAAAATGATGAAACTAGAAGAATAAGAAATGTTTCGAAAATTGAATAATTAATGGGATTGCCATTTAAAAATAGTGAATATGCAAATAGACAGAGATATAAGTCTGAGTTTTTCGAAATGAACAAGTTTTAATAAATTTCAATGAACCAACAATACTGTCAAATCGTTGAGAAAATGATTACGTAGTTTTCAATTCAATTAGAAATACATACAACTTCTCCTAATCTATCAAGTCCGTTAATAAAAAGATGCATGTCAAAAAATTCACTGCTTGTTTTTGCCGGTCAAATTAGAACCAGATGGGTATAGAAATCGAGAGAATGAGTGAAGATTCCATAGAAACTGCTTGATTTTGATGGCACTGGGTGAAAATTCTCTTTTTAGATGTTATTGAGGATCCTTGAATTATTTACCTTTTTTATCTTCCCATATAATTTCGCAGAAAAGTAAATAACGAGTACAAACGGGTGAGGATGAACAACGGATAGAGTAATACAAGAAGTTTTTTTTCTTTCGAAAGGGAAATCAATTCGTGACGCACCGGCAAATCCGTTAATTAGTTACCTGCTCATAGGCATATCGAAAAGCATATCTCTAGGGGACTCACTTGCTTGATACTAATGAACAAAGGCGGTATTACATATTTTGCCACTTTCATTATTTCATTTTCCCACTTTTATCGAAATTGAATTTTTCGAAACCGTATCAAAAATTTTCTCAAGATTTTTAAGTATTCATGTTAAACTTTCCCTATTTTTTAGAAACTATTTTTGAATAGGAAATTTTTAATATTGTATATTTTCTGAAGCTAAAAATCCCCAAGCCCTAATCAGTCTTGCTTTATCCATTTTTGTGCCAGGAATTTCCCCCATGTCATTCGTAATTAGCGATTGAATACTTGAAAGAGCAAATTAGAAGTGCTTCTATGCAAAATTTACCTTTCAGATCCTTATTTTTCAGGTTAGAGGTTCTACTCTCTTTTCTTATCCTCGAAAACTCTACTTTATCGATTGAAGAAAATGAATTTTCATCATTTAAACAAAAAATTACTGTATTTTGAAATAAAAATTAGCGTATTTGCGTTTAAGATAAATTGCTATTTTTTTCATTAAGAAATTAGGAAACTCCATAAATTTAGTTTGTAGTATCTTCCCACTCTTCCATCATATCTTTTCGTGTTCTCTTTATCATTAATTATTCCTCGACTATCACTCCTCTAAATTTATGAATTCGCCGGAAGTTTTGCATACACACAGCGAGCGTCAGAAATAACCTTTTGCCAGGAGACCTAATCAATTTTAGGTATTAGGTCATTTTTCTAGTTTATTCTAGATCTTTCTCACGTTTTTCAAAGTTGAATACAAAACGTCTTTACGTTCGAGAAAATTTTACGTGTTAGGTCAGATTCCAAAGTTTATCTCTCAGAAATTTTCGACTTTAACTCGAAAAATTAGGCCTCGATTTTTAGGATTTTCAAAATTTTCTGTAAAAATGCGGATATTGGGATTTATATCGATCGAGGATAGCCACACGTTCATTTGCACGATAAAATGCTCAAATCGACCGTTAGCTGCTGCCCTATCCACGATTCAATTGACTATTTCATTGACTTCCTTGCTACAGGTAAGGCATTTTTAGTGACTTTTTAATTTCTAAAATTAACATCAAATCGAGCCTGTTTTGACGTGAAATATTTGAAATTGTTGTGAAACCTTTTTCTCCAACAGCCAAGATCAATCTATCAAATTAAAGGAAAAATGATCAATCATTTGAGGTTTCGATGAAACATAATTTTTAAACGAGAAAGTTTGCACATTCACAGGACATTGATCACCAAAGTCACCCATTTCATAAAAAATACTTTTGAAATCTCAGACTTAGGGAGAACTTTCGTCAGACGAGGAAAATAAACGGGAAGTAGAGGTCACAAAAGATTTCTGACGATCGTCCTCCCCAGGTCTGTTTGAAGCCTATTTAATGAAAAACCAATTTCAGCACGTCTTTTCCTTCTACCAGCATCGAAACATATTCCTGTGCCGATCAGACATTCCGTTATCGACCCCTTTGAAAGTCAGGCATTTTTCCAAAAAATAACAAAAAAATAGAACATTTCAGGAGCGATTTTTAGCCTACGATATAATAATCTACGATTTCGGGTTGATGCACAGGATTCTCGGCACAACGGAATGTGTGGCTAATTATTTGGGCAAGCAAATCGAAAAAAAATCATTTTAAAAGTCACCTATTTTGAAAAAAGAAACGAAAAATCATTCCTGAGAAGTCCTCCCATCTTAGACTCAAAATGGATTTATAAAAGATCGGGAGAACTTCAAAAAATAAAGATATCTATGCTTGGCAAAATTTGGATTTTTAGATGGCGGATATATGAGGTCTTTGTGGTGTATACAGCAAAGCTGTGCGTTATTTTTGGGCCTCGTCTCTTTGCTTTGCTTACCAAGACCGATTTGGCTACTCTGGCCAGGTGAATTGCTATGAAATTTCAAATGACCTTTAATTTGGCAAAAATGTCAAAAAATAAAATTCAAACTTCTTAAAATTAGTGCATTATTGAATTTCAGAAATTCCGAATTTTTGCGGTAAAAAAATGAATTAGCAATCATTTTGATAAACTAGAAAAAATCACAACTCTGGACAGGGTTATTGAAAAGTCAAAAATTAAACAAATACAAAAATCTAAATTTGAGCCCTATTCGTGCAGTCCTCCTACGCTCTGGGCCTTCTAGTTCTAACGACCGCAGTAACTCCGAACATCCTAGATGCGTTTAGCAAACCGATGGATCTTCCCCTAATTATAATGTTCACCATCTACTTTTCGGGGTGAGTCAAACAAATTTTTTTTAATCGATTTTCCAAAAATCTAGGTTCATTTTGAACTGGTTCTTATGCTTTGTGCTCTGGCATTACTATTGGTTCATCGAAAATCAACTCCTACTTTTATCTGGGCATTTTTCTAGGCGACCGTACGATTGAGACTTAAGAAAAAGAAATTCTGTACAGAATTGTAAATACCTCGAGAAATAAAGCATTTTTTTCTTTTTGTTTAAATTTTTCAGAAATTTTTAAGACTTCTTGGGAAGTTCTTCTGATTTTCTATCAGCATTATTTCGCTGGAAGGGATAAGAACTTTTCAAATGTATGGTTTTTTTCTCAATTTTAGGGCTTTTTAAGATAAGAAAATGACTGACATCAAGCTTGGGAACCTTCTTGTGATGAGTCCAGCTCTGGCGTTTGCGCTTCATGTCGATCTCCGTCAATTGCACTGAAGTTCCACCCAAACTTCACCAAAGCGAACTTCCGGAAGAACGGTCTTCAAACAAAGTCGCTGAAATTCATGATTGTTCTGAGTTTTGGCGCGAAATTTCAAAATAAATTATTCTAGTGCATGCCTAAGTTCTTCGAGACACGATTTCAGGAACAATTCATAGAAAATACAGAAAAGTTAGAAAAAAAGTCAAGAAAATCGATCAGGAAAATAAAATCAAGTGTCAGTCGATTTTCCTCTCGAATTTCAAGAAACCAATCGACTCGAGAACAAGCGTATACGCTTCTAGACAAAATTCCAGAAAACTTCACAAAAAAATACAGAAAAATAAGAAAAATCGAAAAGAAAATAAAGGAAATGGAGAAAATTGGTCGAGAAATAAGAGCAAGTGTCGATTTTGGGCCATTTTCTCTGAATTTCGAATGCCATACAAATGTCATCTCGCACCCAAATGCACCATGCTCAGGAAGAAGAGAAAATAAGTTTTCATTTTAATAAATATTAAAAAGAATATTTATTTCAGTTGCAATTACCCCTCATCACTTTTGGACGTCTTCGAGAGTTGTCTGTATCATGTGCATTGAAATTAAACTATTATTTCACATTTATTAAATAAAATTTCTATATGAAATCTGAGATTATTATGATCAGGCTTTATTTTATGCTATTTTTCCGACTTCTCGCCATTTATTCGTTTGTGGATCGTATTCCTCAATTGAATTACGGAAATTTTCTAGTGGAACTTTTTCAAATCTAAATTAACAAATATCTCATATAAAGATGTGCAAAATCTTAGCTCACCCTCCGATTGCATACAATTTCCCGTTAGTGACAATGAGCGAATGATCCGCTCTTGCATAATTCATATCAGCGATTTGAGAAATTCGACTGTAAATTGGAGCTGATGGGTCGAAACACAGACAGGATTTTAATGTTTCAGCACTAAATATATAATGATACATTATTTATCATACAAAATTAGCAACCTCACTCCTCCAGTTATGTAAATTTTTCCATTCAACGATGCAACTCCGAAAAATATTCGTATATTTGGAACCTCTCCAACTTCAATCCATTCCCGTTCATCGTCTGATAATCGATATATCTTTCTACTATTTTCTCCATCAATAACTGAATATTCATAATTGCAATAATGAATATGCTATAATGTAACCGTATAAAATTCCATCGCATGTTATTGTTTGAACATGTGTAATCGGATAAGGAAAAGCAAGTCCTGTTTGCCATTTTCCATCTATTAAAACCTAATAAATTATTTCATGGACTTTCATTCGATCTTCTTACATCAATTTGATTTGTATCTTGATATGTTTTAGGATACTCTCCACCCAAATAATACAATTTGTCTTTGAAATAAGCTACAGATGCATCTTTACGCCATCCAGGCGGATCTGGTCCTGAAGAGAATGCAATAAAATTAAACCAATCTACTGGCTTTTGCGATTTTTGCAATGCTACCTCTATTGATTTGTCGAGTATTCAAGTCGAAAATTTCAAATAATTTTTTACGCCAATTAGTTGCAAAAAGCTAAAATTTACAAAATTGGCAATGCCAAATAAAATATTCTACCTTATCTTTTGTAGTTGCTACTTCATCTGTTAGTAAATAGTCAGTAAAGTTCGCAATCTGCTCAACATAATTAGTATGCAAATCAAACAGACAAATTCTCCCTTCGTAAATATTGTTTCGATAAAGTACTAAATACTAAAATTAATCTTCGCTCATACAAAGGGTATTTTTCTACGGTAGAATAAAGTTTTATCCCCGCTATTTGATTGGGTATAGTCCATTGGTGATGTGCTAGCTCCCATATTTGGTAGATTGGTTCCATATGAGATATTCTTTGCTGTTATATTCGCATATGATTCTAAGAACGTGAAATTCTTGTTGGACTTTATATTCGGGTTGATCGAATTGACCTGAAACCTTTGATATACTCAATATTGTTATCCTATAAAATTATACCTGAATACTCTCCGAAGGTAGAGTTTGCCTAATACAGTTCAATGCCAAATATAGACACAATAGTGGTGGATGATGGAATTCCATGAAGTCATGAACGCTCGAATAACGTCGGTGAAATGAAAGTTGGGAGAGTAATTATCGAGATGACTGCTGCGCCGCTATAGACTAAAGTCGATATATCTAACTGGATGAAATCCTAGATAAATTTTTCGAAAAGCAAATTTTCTAGTCTTGTTCCCACTAGGTGTGATTGACTTATCCTAGTCACACCGGACTAGTGGCCCGTTCCGAGGGATTTTAGGCAAATTTTCTGTAGTTTTACCCACTACCAACATTTCTTAAACCCCTTGGTTTGGATCGAGTTGGGGACGAACTTGAGATTCTGTTCTATGTTCTAGACAGTGACGCACAATCACTGCGCTAGATCACCACTATTCAACGCCTTGACTAATATTGGATGGAAAATGCATTCATTCTCATTAAAGCAGACCTAGGGAGCATTTTCGTCAGATGAAAAAAATCGATGGGGAATAGGTTGCAGAGGGAAATTTTGGTATGGCGAGGTAGGTCGCAAACTTAGACGTTTACATTATTGATTTATTAGGGATACAAAATTCTTGAGAAAACATATAGGGGGTAGGTCGCAAGGAGCTGTCTCTAACGACCGTTCTCCCTAGATCTGCATTAAAGTAATTTCGAAACAGAACAGAACAATTTCAAGTGTTCATTTATTGATCAATTCCCATAGCCTAGAGAGTTTCCCCTTTATAATAGCGAAATTCTCTTCTAATCGGCATTACTGAAACTGAATGACATAAAATTCGACAGATAGCATTAACACCCGAAAAAAGGATGAAAAATGAGGTGTTGTTAGGATGTTTCGTCTTTATGAATTTTAGAATTATCTGAAGAGTGGTGAAATTGTATGCATTTAGTTATAAGAATCGTTGTGGTCATAACAGGTTATTATAGTGCTAGTTCAGTAACATCGCGGAACTACAGTCCATTTATTCAAATTCGGATCGTATTCTTCGGTAAAAATTACTTTGCTACCATGTGCGTCAGAATAGCTATAGTTAGAGGGCGCAAACTCCGCCCCTCTGCAAAACGTGACAGGGTATAAAAAGTGGTAGAACGGAGATCCCAAAATAGGAAGCAAGTCATGTTTAAAATGGGTCGGTCAAAAAACGCCATACTAGGACCGACGATAGACCTCATGAAACGGTACTATGCTAAAAATCAGGCCAAAATAGTTGCGTACAAATGTGTACAACCGATTCTTCGATTTCAAAAACGTGCTCATTTGGTGGTTCAAAATTGTCGCTTTTTTCCGATCAAAAGCGGTTATTATTTTTCCTTTCTAAAAGTCTTAGTTGGGCTCGAATACATGTTTTTGAACACAAAATAATCCTGAAATATGGTTCTTATGAACCCGTCTACGCTCTCTACCTGTCCGGCATCAATTGTTTAGAAAAATAAATAGAACTTTTAGCTTTTCATTGTTTTTTAAATATTTTTTCATTGAAAAAGAGGGAATCTAGATTGTACATGACTTTTTATCTGGACTGTACACAATCCTCTACATTCGAACATTACAAGACCCTCTTTCTTCCTTGCAAATAATATTTCATCTGGATAACACAGAAGTTTTTTTGGAAAATTTTTCCACTCACCGAAGATCTATTTGGATATTTTTTCCACTTTAAAAATTTTGGAACAATAATGAGACGATTCTCTGAAAAATTTGTCCGCTTTATTCCTCGTCGGCGCCGCCGAGGAATAAGAGCAGAATCATCCCCTCTCCTAGTTATTTCGTTTTTTTTCAGAAATGTAATATTCCCGCAATTTATGCGATTGAAATGAATTAAACGAACGAATATTTGAAGTGGTTGGATAACGATTTGCTGAATTTCGGATGCCATCTCGCACCCAAATGCAATATGCTCAGGGGGTGAGAGAATAAGAAGTTTTCATTTAATAAATATTAAAAAGAATATTTATTTAAGCTGCAATTTTTCAGCGTCTTTATTGGATGTCTTCGAGAGTTGTCTGTATCATGTCATTGGAATTAAATTATTATTTTGCATTTTATTGAATAAAATTTCTATATAAAATCTGAGATTATTATGATCAGGTTTTATTTAATGCTATTTTTCTGACTTTACGCCATTTGTTCATTTGTAGATCATATTCCTCGATTGAATTACAAAAAGTTGTTCCAGAAAAAGATTCTTGAAATCTAAGTTAGCAAATATTTCGTATAAAGATATGCAAAATCCCAGCTCACCCTCCGATTGCATACAGTTTCCCGTTAGCGGCAATGAGCGAATGATCCATTCTTTCATAATACATATCAGCGATTCGAGAAATTCGGCTGTCAGCTGGAGCTGAGGGGTCGAAACACAGACAGGATTTTAATAGTTCTTCATCTCTAAATACATAATGATACATTATTTATCATATAAAATTAACGACTTCCATCCTCCAGTTATGTAAATTCTTCCATTTAGCGATGCAACTCCGAATGAAATTCGTTTTTCTGGAATCACTCCGATTTCAATCCATTCCCGTTCATCGTCTGATAATCGATATATCGTTCTACTTTGACCACCATCAATAACTGAATACCCATAATTACAGTAAAGAATATGCTATAATGTGACCGTATAAAATTCCATCGCATGTTATTGTTTGAGCAAGTTCAATTGGAAGAGGAAAAGCAAGTCCTGTTTGCCATTTTCCATCTATTAAAACCTAATAAATTATTTCATGGACTTTCATTCGATCTTCTTACATCAACGCGATTCGTATTTTCATTTGTTTCAGGATCCCTTCCACCCAAATAATACAATTTGTCTTTGAAATAAGCGACAAGTGCATTAATACGCCATTCAGGAGGGTCTGGACCTGTAAAATTCTTTGAATTGATCGTTCATGGAGTTGTTGATAAGACCTCTTGAACCTTGTCGAGTATTCAAGTCATATATTTCAAATGATTTATTTATGTTGTTAATTGCAGAAATCTGAAGCCTAAGAAATTATTCAAAATAACGAACATAAGAACTTACTTTATTCTGTGTAGTTGCTACTTGACATGACTCGTAATAACTTTGGAATTCTGCAATCTCTTCTACTGAGCAGGCATATGAATTGAATAAGCCTATTTTTCCTTTGAGATAATGGTCTTTATTATTATCAGAAGATACTAAATACTAAAATTAACTTTCGAGAATGCAACAGAATATTTTCCTACGATAGAATAAAGTTTTATCCCTGCTACTTGATTGAGTATTTTGATCGATCTTCGAAGAATTGTCAAATTTCGGCTGTGATTCATTCTTATTACTGCTATTTGATCGAGTATTTTGATCGATCTTCAAAGAGTTGTCACATCTCTGCTGTAATTCATTCATATAAATGTTAATTAATGGTAATGAACTAGCACCTGCCGACTTTGAAGAGCTAGAATAACAACACCGGCCGAAAGAAGTGCGCATAATAGAACTAATAGAAAAATGAGTCTTTTAAGCCAATGATATTCACGATTTTTCCTGAAAGGCAGTAAATGATAAAATATTTTTCGGGTAAAATTATTTAGAAAAACTACAAAGTTCATCGGTAATAATTAATTTCGTAAAATACCCCGGATAAAAGGAATGCGCATATATGTTTTAACTAAAAGATAAGTGGAATTGCATGGAATAAATGATTATTTATTTATTTTTATTTTTCGTGTATTTCGCGCCACTTAAATTGTTCGTTCCATGCAACTTCACGTTTCAGAATGCCCCGTTATATCATGCGCATTATACCTCGTTTCCATCACAGTTTGATTGTCTGCATTCGGTAATTGATCATATTCAGGTGGAGGGTCAGTAAACTTAACGATATATCGTAAATGTATGTAAGATATCAAATGAAAAAATTAAGCTTTAACTTACAGGAATTGGAGAATCATTAAGACTTGCCATTTTTATTATCTTCACATATATCGAATAATAAGCTAAACAAATAATAAAAATCGGAAAATAAATTTAAAAAAAAAGGTTTCAATATCTACATAAAAATTGCATTCTTCCTGTTCAATTCCTCGTCAATCAAATGCTAATTATGCTAGACATAGCTATCATTCAACACTTGATTAATGCTAGATTGAAAATGCATGCATTCTCATTAAAGTAATTTCAAAACAGAACAGGATAATTTCAAATTCTCACTTATTGATTAATTCCCATAGCCTAGCGAGTTTCCCCCTCATAATAGCGAAATCCTCTTCTAATTGGCACTTCTGAAACTGAATCACATAAAATTCGACAGATAACATTAATACTCGAAAAGAAAAGGCTGGAAAAATGAGGCGTTGTTGGAGTGCTTCGTTTTTATGAATTTTAGAATTATTTGAAGAATGGTGAAATGCTATGCATTTAGCTATAAGAATCGTTGTGGTCATAACATATTATAGATTATGCTAGTGTTGGTTCAGTAACATCATGGAACTAGTCCATTTCACCGAGTGGGCGGAGCTTGCGCTCTTTACTCATAAGAATTCAAATGAATTTCTACACGAAACATAAAAATCATGCGATCAAAATATTCCATTTAAGATATTTCGAACAAAAAAATTTATTGATCAAGACTTTTTGCCAAAATTACTCCAGTTTGATCTAATTTCGTCCACGACAGACGAAGGGCAAACCAGAGTAGCAGTTACGCGTTTGCCATTGTCCACCTATGCCGTAAATTTGTGTGCATTGGTAGCTCAGACTCGGTTCACCTAGAAATTTAAAATAGATTGCAAATTTTATCGTTACTAGGAATGCAACTGAATTTATGAAATGATGCATGATTTAATGGCGCGAAATCTCCTTCTCTCCATTCGATATTCTTTCTTTCTCTTTAAAAAAAATTAAAAGCCACGCCCATAAAACGATGCAGTATTGCCATAGATCCATTAATTGTCATATTCTAAATACCAAAGTCCCATGCAGTGTACGAAGCTGAAGAGCCATCAGTCCATTTAAAAGTCTTCCCATCGGTAGTGTGCAGTCCTATGTAGAAGTTCGTCAATCCACCGAATTCCTTGTCAGCTTGGCCTAACATGAAATTATTTTTTAGCTTCTTGGAACGCAATTCAATTAACCCATCATATATTAGGAAATTTATCATTTTTTTAATTGAGTGATGATGAATGAGCTGAACCAATTTCTTATAATACCCTTTATTTATTTAGTCTCTAGAGTTTTATAAGTAAACTAAAGAAAAAGCACTTACTAGCCACCATTTTCGGTCTCGTTAGCCTTGCATGCTGCGTGAATTTGATGAATTTGAAGAAATATAAAAACCAGAAAGACAACTTTGTAAGCCATAATGAAAGCGATCGAATGAATCAAATGACGAAAAGTGAAGTGATTAAATTTAACCTTTATTTGGTAAATGGTTAGTGATTTGGTGCTCTTTAACGACACCGATTTATTGATAACTAAATAACATTCTCTAAGCTATACTTCACTCCTAACACGCAACACATTATAGGGCAAAGTGACATTTATTTGCTATTTCATAACTACTTAAATTATTGTTAAAAACTACATCATGGAAAGTAAATCGACTAAATACACATAAATTTCGATGTTCAGAACGTTTTATTTATAACGTTGTCTCGCTACTTTTGAGAGATAGCAAAGAAGAGGCCGGACTCCAAAAATTCCAGAAGGTCCCAGGTCGGGTTTTTAGTAGTTTCTGACTGTATTCGACCTGAAAGACATGATTCTGGTATTTTTTCCCAATTTTTCAAGTCGGAGTCCGGAGGTCAAATTTCAAAAGTCATCCCGACACCCCGAAACCTATATCGGATTGTTCAGCCCGATGAACTACGTTGATTGATGCAAACATTTTTCGAATACGATCTTCCTATCGCAAGTTACGGCTAAAAACAGTGCAAAAATTGAAAAAAAAATCATGGCTTTGTACTAAGTCAGACTATTTTGTTTACAAATTTGCAAGAAGCGCTACTTATTTCGATCATATTTACAAGTTAGAAGTCCTAAAGAGAATTTTTATATTGAAAAATCGAAAATTGAGCGTCTCGTAAGAGCACAGTACTGGTCCAAAGTGGGACCTGAACATTTGTCCAAATCAAAGTTATTTGCCATTTTCACAGATCGAAAATCATCTTAACCTAATCTTAATAGTTGTTTTGAACATCACCTGTCTCAAAATTTAATTTGGATTTTAAGAATCATATTTCCATGTTCTATGAAATCGTTTCTGACATCATGTAGAGTAACTTTCTCTTATTTCAGACTCAATTATCTTATCACATTAATAATAATGATCAGTTGAATTTATTTGAGAATTTGGATTTTTATATATCGCTAAAATATCAAACAAAGTTTCATTTTAAAAAAAAATAAAGAAAATCGCCCGAGAAATAAGAGCAAGTGTCGATTTGACCGACTTTCTTCCAACGTACTTTGTTGTCCATCAAAACTCAATTTTCGTTTCATTTTCCACCAACTTTGTGTTTTTCGTGTATTTTTTTTCGAAATTTGAATGTGACCTTCGCGATTCCAGGGCAAAATTTCTCATTACACGTCGGACCGCGCTTTCGGCCACCAGTCGCCGCCAAAAATCACGCTGGAGCTGAAGGTTGGGCGGAAATTCCGGAAAAATCGTCATTGTTCCCAATTTTCGTGACATTTAAAAAAAAAAAACGGTATTTTCTGAAAATGGCACTGATCGTAACAAATCATCCTGATCAAAATGTTCCACTTTCAAGGAAAACTGGCAACAAACTTCTCAAAAAAACCCGCACCCACGGGACGAGAAGATTGTGGGTCGAAATTTTCCCAAATTTGAGAAGTCTGTTTGCTTTTGGTCCCAGAGTTTTCGGCATTGCACAAGTCTCTATCACCTCATTTTCTCCATACCTTTTGAACTTTCTCAAGAAATTCTTTCCCAAAATTCTTCAAGAAATGGCTAATTTCAGGTAGGCGTGCCGCACAGCCACCAGTCGCCGTCGTTCTCGCCGACGGACTCGGTCGGTTCATCGCCCCTTCCTGGGCGCGAGCCTATCGCCTTCTTCCCTGTCCTCCCCACTCTTCCCCTGGCAATGACGGTCTCAGCCTCGCCCTCCCTGTCGAGCCACTACTCCATCCACTCGCTGCAATCCGTGCAGTCCTTCCAGTCACAGCAGCACTACATCAGACCCACCCAACATGGAGTCGCATCTGTTATCACGGTCCCCATGGAGCAAATCGTAAGAAAATCGAGGAATGATAAATTGAAATTCGGGGAAAATGTATGCTAACTTTTGGAGGAAATTCGGATTTTGACTAGCAAATTTTTAGTCTCGAAGCGCATGCATTCAAATTTTGATTAGGAAATTGGGATTCATAAATTTTGCACAGAAAAAGATCCTTTTATTCGAATGTGTTTTTATTTTGAAAATCTCAGCCCTCGACCGAAATGGAGCGAGTCGTGGAGAATCTGCCCAAGAAGGAGTCCTTCTTTCACACCGACCAGCAGTCTTCCAGGGTTCGTTTAATTTTTTTTTAGATCCAGAGAAAATAGGATTTTCTCAAAAATTCTTACATTTTAGAAAGGAAAAAAGCAATCATGTTGATAAGGAAGAAATTTTATGAGCTTCCAAATATTCTTTCAAAATGCTCTAGAAAATAAAAGTAATACTTCTGAAGGTCGTAGTTTTGAGAAAACGTCTCGATGAGGAATGAAAATTGTACGAGCTTTTCGAGAACCGCTAAAATGGTTTAGAAATCCCAGAAATTCTCGATTTTTCCCAGATTCTCGAGAATTACCGGCGTCGCATTCGGGATGCGTTCGACATGAAACGACGTGCAGAGATCGAGATCAACTACAACGAGGAGCATCTACCCAAGGCAATGCCTAAGGTAGGGGAAATTTCTAAAAAAAAGAAAAATTCTAGAACAAATTAGAATTTTCGATTTTCTAGAACAAAAATCTCTAGCCCTGAAAAAATGCAAACAAATTTCAGATAACTCCCGACCCGTGCCACATCACGCTGTGCATGGAGATCTATTCCGGTCAGCACAAGGAGCTCTTCTGCAAAGAGTGAGCATTTTTGACCAAATTTGAAATTTTTACAAGAAAAAAGTCATTCAAAGAGGCTTGGAAAATTGTGAACCGCGGTTAACTCAATGAAAAGAGATAGAGCACCTAAGCGAGAGAGATAAAGAGCATGTTTTCTTTTCGTCTCTCAACATGACATACTATTTCGTTTCATGCGGTTAATCGTGATTCGAAATTTTCCAAGTTTGCATTCGAAAAACAGATTTTTCTGTTACCTGAAAGAACTTTGTAGAGTGCTGCAAGGTCCGGACAGCATTTACCAGATCAGCCGCGACACGTCGACGATCATCTGCTTCCCGGACACAGAAGACAAGGTCGAGGAGTACGCCAATCAGATCACCATCACTGGACACTTCGTCAATGTTGAAATCGCCAGGCACAGGCTCAGGGTAAGGTTAAAAAATAAATCACTGTAAGATTACAGTACCCCCTCGTGAAAGAGTAGTAAAAACGCATCTCTTCAAGATAATGTAGGATAAGGCTAGTTTGAAGATAACTGCATAACACGAGTATTTTTCTCATTTTCTCTGTGGGGGATCATCGGTATTTGGAAGAGTGCAATTTTTGACTAGGTTGAAACACAAATGAACAGATAGGCAAGTCTAACGACTTGACAATTTTCAAATTCAAAGCAGTATTCCAAGGTAATTTTCAGGACTTTTCGATAATGTGGATAATCTTCCCGGTGGTGAACATGAAGATCAACCTGAACTACACTGGACTGCTCAGATTCATCGAGGGGAAAATCAATGTGAGTTTGAGATTTTAAATTCGAAATTATCTAGGGCGATATTATTCCAGGGTTTTTCACTGATTCATCAATTCCATGGAACTAATGCATTAGATTTTTTTCATCGTAGCATCTGAAAGATTGTTGGAGTTCTAAACTTCGCTGAATATAGATTTTTTGAAACATAGGAAATTTGAAAAGGATTTCTAGGGACCACAGATTGCTGAATCAAAAATTTGCCTAGTTTATTGATTTTTTGAAAGTTAAATTTTGCCCTTTTCAGGCTGGATTGCTCAACGGGTCCGAGGTCAAATTCGACGTTCACCATCCGGGCGAGGTCGCTTTTCTCAGTGTAAGATTTTTTCTTGGAAAAAAACGATAATTGAATTTCTCATCTACAAAAACGAGTTTTAAAAAGTCACATTTTTTTCTTTTTATCTTACTATTTTTGCTACTGTATCTTCTAGTTAACGAAATTTCGTGACGTTGATTAGCATTTTCAATGAAAATGCGAAGATGTCAACACTAAAATTATGACGAAAATTTACCATTTAGAAAAATTGAAGATTATGGTGTTTTTTAATATTCAATTTCAGGCAGATGTCCCCGCCCTGCGAGTGAACAGTCGTCTGTCGAACACGCAAATCCTGATGATGGTGTGCGACAAGCTGCTCGGGATGCTCTTCGAGGAGAACAACATGCCACAGGTGAAAAAAGTGAAAAGATGAATAGGTTTCAACAATTTCATATTAGAGTTTCTGCACTGACTTGCAATGTTTTACTCGAATTTGTCACAAATAATAGTCATGAACATTCTTACCCTGGTTGAAATTGATAATTTTCAGGTTAAAATGATATTTTTCTTTCAAAAAATTTGAATATTTGAATTTTCAGTGCCACGCGTTGGTGGAATTCCCTCGTCACATGCGTGATGCATTTGTCGAATCGGAAAGGGTGCTGACGGTAAAAATACTTGTTTTTTTCTAAAAATTTTATCATTCTTAATCGCTTGGAATCCAATTACGATTTTTCCATGTAACTGCATCAATTTAGCAGAAATTTGAAAAATTAGCACACATGACGATCTTATGATTTGAAGAAAAAATGCATAAGGATCAGAGATATTTGCGGTGTGGTGTGTCATTTTATTGCATCGCAAACAGCCCTGATAAGGATCTTGTTTTTCTTATGAGACTTTGAAAAATGATCAAAAATTGAAAATTTGCAGGAATCGGTTCGGAAGAATACGGGCACTCTACTGAATATCCTCGTGCCTGAGGACCCGTCCAAATGCGTCGCGCTGCACGTCGCCGGCCAATTGAAGAACGTCATCGCTGCCAGGGGAATCATCACGGTACGTCAAATGGTCTACCGATTGAAATTATTTCTTTTGTAAACTCATATTCTTATATATGATTTTTTTAAACTGCAATATCTGAATTAATCGAAATTATAAATTTTCGAACTTTGATATGACTTGGATGAAACTTATTCTACGATTATTTTAACTCGCATCAACGATTATACTCATCGAAAACAACGGGTTTCATTGAAAAACATGCCTTACATATTTTAATTTCGTAAAAAAGTGAATTAAGACGAACATGCCATTTTCAGGGTCTTCTGCCGATCTACCTGGTCTTTGACGCTGCAGACACGGACTTCCGTCTACCTGTTCCAGCAGCGGATGAGGAGTGCTACACGCTGGACTTCACAGACGACAGGCTGAACGTGTCCGCGCGCATGACGCTCTCGCAGATGGAGTCCAGCATCAGGTTGGAAGAAGATGTGCCGCTGGTGAGACAAATTCTATACCCATTTAAGGAAAAGTTTAAAGAATCAAATTTACAAAATTAAAAATTTGATTTGAAAGGCTGAACCTAGAAATTTGGGATACCTTCTCCCAGGAATTTGATTTATTTTTGTTACAGCGAGTGATCGAGATGCGCACGAACGAGATGAACCTCGCCAACCTCTACAAAGCCTACATTCTTACGCTCAAGGAGAGCGAGAAGATTGGGTAAAATTACGATTTTTTATTTTATTTTAAAATGTATGCTTCTTTAAAAGAAAATGCCCTTCAGAAATTCTGAAATTTTGCCATTTTCAGAAACCAGAGACCTGTGGTGCAAACGCCCGAGTACGAGATCTCGAAAACGGCCTATCGCCAGGAGCTCTCCATCTTCAGCAAGAATATCATGAGAGGAGTGAGTTAAAAGTCGACATTTTTGGAAGATAAGTTTCTGGTTCAAAGTAATCAAATCAGCATTTATCGCGATGAACTTGAAAAGTTCTTAGAACAGATTTTTCTTTTCCGATTTAAAAAAAAATTTCTCGAGTCAATTTGTTTAACGGCGGATCGCATTAACTTTCTCGTTTAAGGCTTCTAAATTTTGGAGAAAAAATAGAATTTAATTGAAAAATGCGAATTTGCAGTGTCGCGCCGCACCTCTGCATGGTCTAAGCCTGCCGAGTTCGGAATTGAATCTCACCGCGCCCCAGATCTCCTACACGAGCCTCATCAACAACAGCAACATTCAGTCCTGGAGTCAGTTGTTCTTCGTTTCTACGATCTTTGCTTTGACCAGATTTCTCAAAACTCGACTCTCAGAAAAAAGTATCTTTTCGAGGAAAGGAAGGCATGCTCTTTTACTCTCTCAACATGACACACTATTATTTCTACGGGTCGAGTTTTAAAAAAAATCCGTTTTTGACTAGGATCTTTCATGCAGAATTGAAATTAACTAGTTTTTTTTTCAAACAAGTGCTAGTCTTTCAATGTAACTCAAAAAGAATATTCGGAAATTTTCAATCAAAATTGAATTTCAAGTCAACTTTCATGAGCGCGCATACTGATCAAGGAGCTAAAAAGTTCTTTGAAATATTCCGACTTTATTCAAATCGTATTGAAAGAAGTTCAATTTGGAAATTTCTAGGTTTCGAAAAGAGTCGTTCTGGGAGCAAGGATAGAAGTGGCTCTGTGGGAACTGGGAATGGGACTTATTCGGATGCTGCTTCCAGCAACCCGGCAATGGACTTCAACGCAACCATCTCGTCGATCGTCTCTGTCTCGGCACAGTCCACCGTCCAGCATCTGCAGCAGAGAAGCCAGGAACCTATGATCATTCGGGTTGGTCTTTTGAAATTTATGATTTCTATTTTGTTGCTCAAGTACTGAAAATACTAGTTTGTGATTTATTTTATGAGTTGGTTTTTTTTCGGATACAGCAAATCTTGAATTTCTAGTGAATTTTGAGAAATTCTAGCAAGAAAAAGTTGCTTGGATTATGTTTAAAAATGATGAGATAAAAAAGACTAAATTATTTACTCGATAACACGAACGTGCTTCAATAAATTTTTTAAAAAATCTAGCATTTTTTAGCTGAACACCTCGGTACCAGTGTTCGGTACGTCCCCACCCGGAGGAAACGTGAATGACATGGTCGATTACGCGAGACGACTCCATGCGGACGGCTACGCCAATGCTCGGGTCAATCAGCACGGCCACAATCAAGCCATCCACTACAATCAAGTTAGTCAGGATAGGGTGAGTTTGTGAATTTTATTCGTTTGAAACTAGTATTTATTTGTTTGGAAACTATTGAGTAGGTTTTTGTTAATCAATCCTATCAGTCACAATAGGGTTAGTGACATTTTTTATTTTAAAAAAAATATCTTGAATTTATTTGCATATTTTTTCGTAAATCAGGATAGTTAGACAAAGAAATGTTATTTTTTGAAAAAAAAAACATCATAAATCGTTGGTTATTGCAATTTTAAAATAGGTTTCTAACCAATCATATCCTCAAGGTTTTCTTCTAAAGTGTCTATTCAAATTCGTATCTCCAGCACTACGAAAATTCATCTTAGAAGGAAAATATTGATTTCTATGTTTCAAAGTATCCTTATTATTAATTTCCTTCTCGACGAGTAATGGATCTAAATTGGCCTTCATCAAACCACGAAAATCGATAATTTTACAAAATCAAGTTACCATGTTTGAGTTTCAAAACTTGCATTGTTAGGCGATTTTTCATCTCCACTCGATGTACTTGGACAAACAGTTTTTCGAAAAATCCATGGTTGCAGCTCTCGCCCCCTCTGCGTCGCGGCAACGGAAACAACGGTTTCGACTCGCGACAGAGTCTCAATCGGCACAACCTCAACAACAGCGGCAGCTCGGCTAGGTGCGAGTTTTTTTATTTCGAAACAAAAATTCTCATTTTACACGCTAAAATAGCACTATCATTGCCTCTTTAATGAAAGAATTTTCTTTATTTCGCGGGGTATATTCAGCAGTTGTTATAGACAATAGTTACTAGAAAGTTTATACTAGTTTCTTGAAACTTGCTTAATTTTTCCAGCAACGCGAGCAACTACTCTCGACGCCCGCGCCACAACGGCTCGTTCGGTGGGAGAAACGAGAATTCGAATGGAAACGGGAACGGAAATGGAGCCGCAAATGAAAATGGAGTGTGGTACGGCAGCGAGCAGACTAATCATAGAAGGGTCGGTTTATTATTTTTTTAATACAAATTTGAAACTTACGTAATTTTGAAAATAGCGAAATGTTATCGTTTGTTGAGGAGTTAAAATCCAAAAGTGACGACTACTGATTTCGAAAAATGAGAAATTATTTACCATTTTCCTGAAACTTGCATAGTTTTAATCTTGCTTTTTTCAAAAATGATTTTTTTCCTTTCAGTCGTTCAACTCGATGGGCCCTCGCCGCTACATTCGTCACGATTCGGGCGATCGTTATCACGGACAGGTAAAAATTGATACAAAGTTTTGAAGATCATTTTTATTCCGAATCCAAACTTCTGCCATAGAGAAATTAGCCCATCTTTTCGAGATTTAGAAAAGAAGCAATGTTTTTTTCTTCCTTATAAAATATTCTTTCTTCCAAGTTTAGTTTGTAGACGGATTTTCAGCATTTAATCATTTGTGAATGATTATTGTTCAGAGAAATGGAGGCTTCGGCAATTCTGGCAACCTGAACGGGATCGGTAATGGCAATGGGAACCTTCCTGGGAGCGGACAAGCACATCGCAACGCGTTCTCCCATCACAACCAACATCAGCAGCTCAACAGCGCTGCACAACAGGGCAACTGCGGAGGCTTCTCCGGAATTCCACTTCAACAGGCATGAAAATTTTATAAGTCTGAAATTTGATGACGAGTGGATAATCTTGAATTTTTAGGAGCTATGTAAATTTTCATTCTTGTGAAACGTCGAAATTGTCATTTATTACAAACTTTTCACAATGGTTTTGGCACGAAATTTTGACGCTTATTTTCAAGAAGATTTACTGAAATTCTATTTATCATTTTTTTCAAATAGGATACATAAGAAAATTGATGAAATTTACAAAATAGCACATTTTATGCAGTACTTCTGAAAATTACCTGAATTTTTCAGTCGGTGAATTCTCGCCGCATTCTGAGCAATTCGAACGTGGAGAATGTGCCGCAGGGCGTTCAATTGCAGAGACAACAAACGCTCTATAATCAGGTAAAAGGATCATAAATTCACCATCCTTAAATCAGCTACCCTTGGCTAAGTATGAAATCGATTTTCGAAAGTTCATCTTTTTCACCTTTAAAGCCGCGTTTAAATTCTTTTAAAAATCGAATGAACTTTCAAAGAAGTCGCATAGAAAATGTTAGAGATTTTGCAGTGCTGAAGGGAAGAGTAATTGTTAACCTAGAAATTTGAAAGAAAACATGCATTTCAGAATGTGCCGAATCAGATGCCGATTCCCCAGGTCAGCCAGGCACAGACCAACAGCCACAGTCACTTCTCGCCCCCTGCCAAAAACTGCCTCCAACTCAAATCCAGTCAGGTTCGAAAATTTACATTAATCTCTTTTCGCAAAATTCGCATTCGGAAGACTAAGAAATAGTACCATTGTTGCACTTCGTAATTTGGAATTGAGTTTTAAGAATTTTTGAAACTTAGCAATTTGAAATTTTATAATTTTTTACATGAACTGACTTGCTTTACAAATCGATTTCTCTCTTCAACACTGCATTAATTATTAATGTTGAAACCTACTAAGTTCATTATTTTGTATTTCTTACTTGATTTGAACAATTCTTTATCACCATTATTATTTTACTACTATTCAAAAATGCTATTTTTAATCGTGTCTTCAATATTCTTTTTAATTTAATTCTTTAGCCCTCAGTTGGAGTGCAGCATCTGCAGCTGAACACGGAGCACAGAAACAAATCGAGCACTGCATCTCTCGACCTCCAAAACGCTCATCAGCAACCCAATTCGTCTGTGTCTGGAAGGTTGGGAATTTTTCTGATCTTTTTTTGAAATACTGATGTATTTTTAGAAGTCAGGTTTATCAAACTAGTCCAAATTTTGCTCACACACTCCCTTATTATATATCCCTCATATAGTGCCTAGTTTCAGCCCGATTCTATTTATTATCAATTTTCTACGAATTTTTTTCTTATGCCTATCCATAATTATAGAAAATGCCCAAAAATGCTCTAAGGGAACAAAAATGACATATTCTGAAACTATATTTATTTATAAATAATCTTTTTTTCTTTTTGAAAACATGCGATTTTATGCTGTCCATATGTTTCATGGATTCTATAAATTATGAGTTTTAGTTTTATTTTGATGACATTTCTATAATTGCTCTAATTTTATGAACTCAAAATAAGTTGTCAATTTGCAGAATCACCCCAATGCAATTGATCGCGCTGGCAGCCGATGAGCCCCAACCGAGCGTGCGCGACATGGGCATCATGATCGAACTCAAGAAGAATACCGAGGTTGGTAGATTTATTCATTTTTTGTCAATTGTATGTCTCTGATACGTTTCAAAGCATTTTAAATTCAAAAAAGTGATATCTTGTTTTAGGTAGTCATTCTAGAGCATTGGACGTTGAAAATGTTTGAAATTCTAAAATTACTTTCTTTGGTATACATGATGAAATGGATTAGCCCATTCCCAAAAAATGATTGCTTTTTTAGAAGGAAAACATGCCGGTGCATGGTGACCCCGCTGCGGACCACGTCGCGAAGCCACAATCGACTGGGGGAGTTGCGGACCCGCTGAACGAGTTCGGCAACATAGCCACTTGAACAGGAATAACAGGAGAACAACAGGAAGCAAACAAGTCAAGCTCAGCCAACTACTTGACTATCCTCCCCCATTTAGCGAATCATTCATTCCCCTTTCTCCAGAATCAACGCTTGACCCTCGAATTTAACAATTCAAAGATTGACCTAAAATGCATTTTGAAGATTTTTTATTTTTGCAAAAGTTCCAGTGTCAGCATTGATACCATTTTAGCATACAACTCACCCCTCATTTTTCCACATCGGTCCAATCAATTTTTTATCGATAGCCTAAACTCACGAAGCAACAAAAAGTTAACAAAAATCCAAAAAAAAAAAATCTTTGCCCCCAGTTTTTTGTGATGTATTTATAGATTTTCTTTCGCTTTCTAACAGTTTTTGAGTCATTTCATCTTCTATTTTTCAAGGATATTTATCAGTAAACTTGGTGAAATTTTTGTATTCGTGATTTTTTCTCGGCATTTTTCAGAATTTGATTTTTTCTGAGACAATTCTGAAAAATACCGAGTTGTTCGAGATTAATTTTTCGCCGATGCTCAGTAATTTTTTTACTTTTTTTCTGGCTCTTCTGGAAATTTATTAAAACTTTCCAGGAAGATCTTTGCTTCTTCTAGAGATACAATAACCGTACAGTAGTTTCATTAGTGAAATTAGGTAGTTTGAGATGGGTTAATTTTATTCAAAAAAGTGGATTTTTTTTTATGTAGAAAGAAAATTATCCCGTCTAAACTCAACTGGTTCGAGGTCTTTTGGAGTATTTGATACTCCATTTTTCTATAGGGATTTTGGCAAAGTTTATTCCAGCCTGTTTTCTATTTCTATGTCTCGGCACGGAATTAAAGATTTTATATCTTGTCAAAGCCCCATGATTTGATTCACTGATATTGGATAAAGATGGATTTTTTTAATCCTAACTTTTCTTCTTACGATAAATTTCGTCATATTCATTCATCTAAGATTTTTTAGATAAAACTTGCATTTTAACTTATTCAGTATCCCTTTTTCCTAAATCTTTTTTCTTGGATCTTTCATCAAGATTCCTAGTTTCTAGAGATATCTAAATTAAAGATTGATGATCCCTTTTGAGCTGAGTAAAAATAAAGATTAACCTGAAAAAAATGTCAAAATTCCAGCAAATTTGGTACTTTACCGGATCTCATTATCTCGCTACGTCTTTTATTCGATTTTTACGCGACACTTTAGCTTCATATCGATTTTCAAACGGGATAATTTTTATCCATTTCAGATGAAATTTCTATTCGTCTTCAATCAAACCCACCCCGATTTTCGGATCGCCGAATTTCTGGGCATCTGCAGGATTTTTGACATCGAGTTCGATCCGGAGCAATTGAACACTAAGGTTATTTTTCCTCGTTTAATTTTTGTTTTTTTTTCTGGAAGATTTAAATCTTAATTTTGTTTTTTTAAAAATTAATTTAAATTTTCAGGAGCACGTGTTCATTTTCGAATTCCCCGATTCATCTCCAGTCAAGAAAATCTTGTCTCGTTCGGTGATCGTCAAATTCGCCTGCGAACTACTTTTCGAGCCGACTTCTCTCGACAATTTGTTCCAGATTTTCGAGGAAAACGTCGAGTATTTCAGGGTTCGTGATTTTTATTTATTTATTTATTCTTAAAAATTTGAATTTTCTGTAAACATTTTTACTTCAGCAATTTGACTCACCAGATTTATCGTTCAAATGCAAATTTCTCTCGGTCAATCGGCAACATGGCATAGACTACTTGAACCGGGAAAGAGTGGGTTCAGTTTTTCTCAAATAGCTTGACGAAATCCTAGATTGTGCTAACTATTTTTATGAAAGTTTTGAAGCGTATATAAAATATGCGATTATCTTTCTTTATTTTCCTATAGATTATCAAGCGAAAAAGACAAATGAAATAAATCAAATTCGCAGAATTTCTTTTTATAGAATCTTTGAAACTTATCAAAACTTTCTTATATTTATTTTCCTTTTCAGATAATCGCTGATAAAATACCTTTCGATGTCTGCAATGTGGACTTGAAGACTCCGGACAACACTTTCTGCGCGATTGAAGTCTATAAAAACAATGATTCGGAAGTGCCGGAGAGGATATTCTTTGGGAAGATGGTCATTTTTAAAACTAACTTTTTTCTCATGTTTTCTATTTTCAGATCGCTGAAGGTCAGCAGAAACTGAAACGCATCTACAACTTGAAAGACCGACTGTACATCGGGAACACGACCATGGATCCGGAACTATCTTTTATACAGGTGATTTTTTCAAATTCGAAATATATAAGAAAATTTAATTCTATTTTTAAAGATGCATTTTCCTAAAATGACTATTTCAGGCCAACATCGCTGGTATCAAAGCTGGAGATCTGGTTCTGGATCCGTTCTCTGGAACAGGTATTTTTTTATCTAAATATGAAAAAATCATAATTTCTTATTGCTTAATGGGAAATTATTTTTCTCTTCATTTTTAGGAGGCCTCTTGATACCCGCGGCTCATTTCGGTGCCTATGTGGTCGGAGCGGAGATTAACTATTCCATCGCTAAGGCTATCGGTAAAAATCATCTTTTAACGTTTATTTATTTTTTTTTAATTTCCAGGAAAGTCGTCTAGACATGGCGTGAAATACCGCAACGACGAGGAGAGTGTCGAGGGAAATTTCGAGCAATACGGTAATTCATATCCGCAGAATTATTGGAGAAAGAAGTTTCGAGTTCTTTTAGTAAAGTTTTGAAACATAGAAATTTCCTTTCTGAATTTAGACGACAAAATTAAATTTAATCAAATTTGGCATTTTTCTTGAATTTTTACCGAATTACCAGGCCTCTCTGACAAATACCTCTCGACGATTCTGGCCGATGCGAGCATTCACGGCGTCTACCGATCCGGACCTATTTTCGATCGGATAGTTTCGGATCGTAGGTTCAAATTCTCCCTAGTTTTTTACAAATTCAAGTTTCAGCCCCGTACGGTGTCCGTGAAAAGAGTTCGAAATGCGGTCGCAAAGAACCCAAACCAGACTGGATCATCAAGAAAGACCAGTAGTGAGTTTTTTTTATATAGGAAACGTTTGAATACTTAATTGTCGCTAGATCTTCTGAGTTTATTATATAAATGTTTTGAAACGTAGATAAAGGAGAAATTTTGAATTTCTAAACATGAGGCTAATAATTTGAACATGGTGTTGAAATGCATTAGAAACTTTATTTTTTACAGGTTTATGAAAAATCTTTCGTGAATTGTTTGAACAAAGTGGCAAGATTAAGTTTCAAAATGCTGATAAAATATCCTTTGTCTCATTATCGTTTAGTCGACGTTTCTCAAAAAAAAATTAAAATAAACTTGCAGTGTCCAATCCTACCCGGAAAAGACGGTCTACGAGCTGTCGAACACTTTCACGGACCTGCTGAATTTGGCTGCTTCCAAACTGGTCATCGGTGGCTGTCTCTCCTTCTGGTATCCCATCGTCGTGCAAACGTAGGTTTTTTACTTATTCAAATTTCATAAAAATTGGAATACACAGCCCTAGGCATGTTTGGCTTGGAGGAAAACCATATGCAATATTTTAATGTGTACATAGATAAACGTTATTTCTTCACGGCCCAAAATTTTAAATTAAATATCATATGGCTGCAAATTTCGAAAGAAAATATGAATCTTACTGTATTTTTATCAGGCCTGGCCGAAATTTGGAAAATCAGTTTCGGTTTCGACAGGCCTGATTTTTATCTTATTTTTCAGCTATTCTGAAAACTCCATTCCGCAACATCCAGCACTGAAGCTCATTTTCAACTGCTTTCAACCACTCACGACGAAAACGGCTAGGCAATTAATTAATTTGATTCTAATTTTTCCTTATTTTGATTCTTCAGACGCCTTCTGACGTACAAGAAAATCCAAGAGCCAAACTCAGGAGAATCGGGTTACATTCCAGAAGACATGCTTTCCAACGGAGTTTTCCGGCAACAAACCTACGGGAAATAAGCATGTTTTAATTGTTTTCAACGTCATTTTACAAAGTACGGTGTAAATGAAACGAAATTACTGTATTTTCGACTAATTATAGTTATCATCCATCCTTTTGTAATTATCATCTTTTTTTTTCAGAAAAGGTGAAAACTACAAGAAGGTATAAGTGATAACTACAAGATGCCGCATTTAAAATGACGAGTTGAAGTTGTTATTGTTATGAATTCTTGTTGAACAAAAATAAATTTATTTTTCCTAGACTATGAAAAACAATTTTTATGAAGTCTCGAGTTCATTCTGAAAATTATCCAAAGATTTGTTGAAAAAGAACAAATTTTGAAAGATAATAAAATAAGATTTATTTTCCTACAACTAGATAACTAAAATTGATAAGTTTAATGTTTTCGTTCTCGAAAACTAGCAACAATTTTGAGTCCAGAAAAGACCAAGTTTTGAAACCTAACTACTCTATTCTTTCAACAAAAAAAATACCGCATTTTTCCGATAGAAAAGTTGCTTTTTGGATAGGCTTATCTTCCATTTTGGTTTATCAAAAAAACCAATTCTCTGTATCATAATAGCAACTTTTTGAAACCTACGATTTATGTAGAGAAAATACGGCATTTCAACAGATGGAAGATGGACAATTGAAAATGGAGAATGGAAAATCGATGATATGAAAATGAGAAGATTTATGAGTTTTATGAAACTTAACCCAGAAATTTAACCAAATTTCACTCTACTATTCATCATGACTATAAGTACTTTCCTATCGAAATTTCAGAGAAAGGAAAGAAATGTTTGAAAGTAAAGTGCTCACTAATCAAGTTTTTCTCACAATCAGACATAAAATAATAGGAATAAAAGGGTTGAAGGAGATTTTTATTAAAAAAAAATTAAGGGTATTCAGAATTTTTTGGTAAAATCACTCCCAGCCCCAATTTTCCGATTTTGCCAAACGTGCTGCTGCTTACTCGTTCTCCTCGGGCAGGACCCTCTCGACCCGATCGGTCATTCCTTTATCTTGTTCGTTGTTTGGAGGACCGATCAAATCACGCACATCTTCGTAATGAAGTACCTCACGCTGAAGCAGGCTCTTCGCTATCTGAAAGTTCAAAATATCTTCCCTAAATTCTAAATGTATTTTAGGAATTTATTTCAAAAATCTGAAAAAACTGACCTTTTCTAGCAAATCCTTGTTCGCCATGAGCAACTCTTCCGTCCTTTTATGGGCCCTTCCAACCAGCCTGTTTGCTTCCTAAAAATTGTATAACTTTGTAGAAAATGCAATTTTTCTAACCTGATCGATGAGATTTCCGAATTTCTTACTGTAGGGCTTGATTTGCAGTTCACTTTCTTGTGGGAAAGACAGAGTACCTACATTTTCGTTCATGCCGTAGATTTTCACCTAGAAATTAAGAATAAAAAACTTGAAACACGATTTTTTGAAGGAAAAAATACTGAAAAAAACTAAAATAGACTAATTATCCACATCTTTTTCCTATTAATTTTATAAAAAATTTCGATTTTTTCTCACATTTACTGCAAACTTAGAATTTTATGAAAATCGATCTTTAAGAAATGCCCTACCTGAGCATAGGCCGATTTAGTGACCTTGGACAGATCGTCCTGTGCCCCAGTTGTGCAGCGGCCGAACTGAATCAGCTCCGCAACTCGACCGCCCAACATCATGCACATTCGATCCATTAACTAAAATAATACGCTTCAAGCTTGTGACTAATGATGTTAATATCCTGTGGAAAATGGTAAACAAAATATATGTACAAGATGCAATAAAAAAGAAAATTTACCGACCTCTTCCTTAGTGAACAGTTTCCTGTCCTTCGGATTATATTGAGCGAAACCGAGAGCGGCAGAAGTGCGTGGAATAATCGTTACCTGAAATTAGTACTTTTGAATAAGTTTCAGAAATTTCATAAATCAGCTGTCTTATTCTTTTGCCAATAGAAGTCTTTATCCGCCGTTATATCAAGATATTGAAAATATCAAAAACTATCGTAGCCTCACCTTCAACAGAGCATCGGTGTACGGTAGCAACCATCCAACCAGAGCGTGTCCCGCTTCGTGATAGGCCACAATTTCCCTTTCCTCTTCCTGAATCGTTCTCGTTCGCTTTTCCGGGCCTAAAAATTAAATTTTTCGATTATTGTCGAAAACTCGAAATTTTACCAGCCAAAACCCTGTCGAGAGCGTATTCGATATCCTTAAAGCTGACGAACTCGCTGCTGCGAGAGCCAGCGTGAATAGCGGCCTCGTTGCAAATATTATTGATTGCCGCTCCTGAAATTTTAAAATTTGGAAAAATGAGCTTTTTAGAAATGACTTTCAGGAAAGATATATAATGAGAAATATTATTTTCATTTTTAGTTTCACAAGGAATGAGATGCGAGCGGAGACTTTGTATTTTTGGAAATTTATCGTATGTTTTAAATAAAGATCCGTATTCAAAAATTCTATTAGAGAAGAAGTCAGGACTAGTCGGTATTCTCGTAATTTCCCTTTAAAATAACATAGGGATTTTAATTTACCAGTCAATCCGGGAGTGAGTTGTGCGAGTTTCTTGGCAAGATCGGTCTTGGACATGTCCTTCTCGAGTTTGATCTTCTTCAGGTACAAATCGAACATTTCCTTCCTCTCAATCAAGGTGGGCATGTCGATGTTGATGTGGCGGTCGAAGCGACCCGGGCGGAGAAGGGCCTGTAAATTGACGAGTTTTAAATGTTTAAATTAAAATGACCCCAATAATCAGTAAATTGATTTGAAATGAAGATTTTTGTATGAAAAGGTCGAAACTTATCAAAATATAACAGACTGGAATTGTTTTCTTCAGAAATATTCGATAATTAAAGCAATCAATGTCATGTAATATTGAATTCAATCTCGAAAAAATCTTATATAGAATTTGAAGCTTATCAAAACCAAATTTTTGTATTCTTTTTCGTTTTCAAGAAAGGGAAATATTTGCACCTTATCAAGAACATCGGGCCTGTTGGTGCTGGCCAAAACGACGATGCTGTGATCGGACACGAGCCCGTCCATCTCTGTCAGCAGCTGGTTCAGCGTCTGCTCTTGCTCGCTGTCACTCCCGCCTGCAAATAGAATTTTGGGAAAAAAACGATTTTTATAAAATATTTTCGAAATCTCTTCTTCTTATAAAACTTCCTGTGATTCTTCAAAAAAAAATAGGAAAAGTAGCAAAATCACTGTTTAGAAAGAAAATTATTTCGGCTAAACTTTCTGAAATCTCTCAAATTGAAAATCAAGACAAATTGTTCGTTTTTTCTATATAAAAAATTATTTACAAAAAAAAAACTTTAAATCCTACTGTAAGTATTTTCTGTGCCCGCGGCCCTCTTCCTTCCGATGGTGTCGATTTCGTCGATGTAGATCACGGAGGGCGACATGTCGCGGGCGATGCTGAACAACTCGCGAATGCGGGATGCGCCCAGACCTGAGAATAGATTTTAAATTCAATTTTCAGGGATAAGTTTTTTTTTTTAGAAACGACAAAAATGATATAAAATGCATTCAATAGTCGCTCTTATCTCACATACTATAAATAACCTAAAATTGGAAGAAAAAAAATTTTAAACCATATATTTTTTTCATTCAATTAGTAGTGTGTGGTTCGTTGATGATATAAGAATTTTAAAAAATAAAAAATGAACCTCCAATCATTTCGATGAACTCGCTTCCATTCATAGAGATGAAGGGCACCGTGCACTCGAAGGCCAGGGCCTTGGCGAGGAGAGTCTTGCCGCAGCCTGGGGGACCTGTCATCAACGCACCGCGGGGCAGACGCGCACCCAGTTTCTGAGACAAGACAGTGGGAGAATCGAGATCAAATTTTAGCAGTTTCAAAAATGGCCAAGAATAGACATTTTTGAGATCCGAGTGGACAATTTGAAAAGTCCGAATCGGAATTATGATCAATCTCTGTTCAGCACTGATCAATATGTGCATATATAAGTTTCATTTAAATTTTGAAGTTAAAAAAAAAATTACCGTATACTTGGTGGGATTCTTCAGATAATCGACGAACTCTTGAATCTCCATTTTTGCCTCCTGACATCCAGCCACATCCTGAAATTAATAAATAGATAAATAGATTTCAGAGAAATCCTAAATTCCTAACATTTGAAAATGAATCATTAGATCAGGTCAATGAACTCAACTGCAATGGAAAAAGATATTCGATTTTTTCCAAATAATCGTTAAAAAAGTTTCAAATAAAACCATATACTTCAACCATATCAAAACTACTTGCTAAATCAGGTCGATAAATTCCTATTAAAAATCTAAAAAAATAAAGATAAGAATCAAACCTTGAATTTGATGACTTGATCCTTGTTTCTGGCGGACTTGCTCAGTGGATCGATAATTCTGATTTTCGACTTAGTGAACATCGACTGAAAAATATGTAAAAATTATTTTGAAAACGAAAATTGTTAGGCAGACTTATAACTTTTGGAAATATTGACACCAGCACTCCCAAATCCCTTGCCCGCACCTGACTCAAAAATGACACCCGACCCGCGGGTGGGGGCTTTTATTCGCATGTCTGTTGTTAGGTTTAGAGATACTGTAAAAGACGTTATCCCCGAAACTTTAGGAAAACTATGCGAAGTCATAGAGCGTTTTCCTACTTTCTTATAGCGCATGCACACATTTGTTTCATGTTGAAGGTCGTCAAAGTCTCTTGAAAAACAAAATAAAATATCTTACCGTAATATCCTGCATTTTCATCTTGCGCATGGTGGCTTTGAATGATCGGAAAAGGAGGAAAATCGCCCCGATGAACAGAGTCATTAGAATGATGTTGAACCAGGGCTTTCTGAAAATTCTTTTTCTCCCGATGATGAACATATTTTTTATCAGACTGTCAGTGACACGAATTTTTTTTTCCACAAGGGCCGCAAATAATGAGCGAGACGTCAAAATACGAAGGGGAATTTTAGAGCGCTCTGCGGTTTTTCTGTCTCTCTTGCTTTCGCATACCATCCCTCGCCCCTCGTCTATTCGTTTTTACTTATGCGCACCCACTGCTGAAAAAAATTGTTTCCGATAATATAATAATTTTTTTAAAAAAATCTACTATAGAACAACTATCATCAAATAATAATAAAGCTGTAATTTGTGGTTTTTTGAAGCATACTTATTTTTAATTTAGAAGAGTATAACTATGTAAACTATGAATTGCAGATTTAGAATTATTGTCTAATTTGTGAAATTTTGAAACCTATCTTGAAAAAATGGAAAATTCAGTAAGCTGGCTAAATTACAACTTCAAATAAAGACAACTTATAGAACAAAGTAGAAACTCATGAAGATTATTTGGAAGAAAAAGCCTACATATTTTCAAGTCTGATGAAGTGGATAGGGGTCCACTGGTCTGGCGAGAGACCCCATTTCTGCTCCATCGCACGGACCTCGGACTCGAAGCGGAGAGGGTTTGGAAGGCCCACTTCGTATAAAGACGCCATCTGAAAAAGAACATTTTTAGGTCTTTTTATTAGGTAAAGTTAGAAAATAAATCAAATATTTGGAAAAGACAGATGATTTTTGAACTAACCGGTTTCCCACTCATCGTCCTTGCATCTCCGATTCTGTAGGTGTAGATCAAAGCCTTCTCTCGCTCCACGTTGACGTCGATTTTTTGGATCTGGATTTTTTCTTTCAATCCTTCTTTCAAAAATTGATCTTTTCAAATTTGTCAGATAGTGAACTTTTTCCTCTCAAGAATAATTCCTCTTCTAACAAAAATGGAAAAACAAATTACCCCCGTTTCCCCACAAACGGATACTTTTATCTTACTTCTCAGAATCTCGCCATTTTCAAACCTCTCTAGTCTACCCTGGTCAAGTGTATATAACGCGAGCAAATGTGTCTTCTCCTATAACAGCGTGGTGTGCGCGGATAGCAAGTTTGATTTTTGGGCTCCTAGAAAAAGACACCGGCTTTTTTTCTTTTCCTATCTTGCCTCCCCATACTATTTCTTAGAAAACCCGGTGTCTTTTTCTATTAGCCAATTTTTGCCCCTTCTTGGGCGATGAGCGAGAGATTGCTGGAAGAGAGGGTGCAGAGAAGCTCGAAAAAGTATCCTTTTCTGGGAAAACGAAGGCAACTTTGACTCACATTTCCCGTGGGCAGAATGTCGTTCATGAACTCAGACCAGCCGATCGTCGTGGCTCCAGGGGCGTGCTTGCCTCCACCGGTGATGATTGAGAGAAGCACGAACAAGCCAAGAGAATAGCCAATGAGTTGTGCCATTCGACGCATCAACTTCTTCTTCTGATCATTTTCATCACCGCCTTGTTCCCCGTCCTCAAGTATGAGAATAATAGATTAATTTGCAAGATTTTGGAAATATATAAATCATATGTCATGAAACATAGGCAAAATATGATATTTCTTATCATACTATCTTGCTAGCCGTTAATATCCGGTGCTGGAAATCGCGAGTGCGCTCTAATTCGACAACTCTTGCTCCAATCACAAACGAGAGCGTTATATACAATTTTAAGACGAAAAAACTCACATCGGAAGAGACCGGCCTTCTGCCGTATTTCTTCTCCAAATCCTTCTGTCGCTGCTTCATGATCCTCTCCATGATCTCGAAGGGATCCTCTTCCTCCTTCCCCTTCTCCTTCGATTGCTTTCCCTCTTCGCCCGACTTGCGTGGACTGTTCCCGATTCGAATTTCACGTTTCTTGCCTGAAAATAAAGGGAATAAATTTGAACTGAGAAACTGGCGCTTAGCAGGGGTGTTTGGAATTTTGATTCCGATTCCAAACTCGGTTAAAATTCAATTCAAATTTTGAACAGCCATGGGTGCTGATCTATCATTAAGTTAACCCTATTTTAGTTTAGTACGATTCAAAATAAGTTTCAGAATTGGTATATGGATACTTGAAAAATGGTAATAAAGATGCTGTAGATCTCGGCTTATTTGGACGAATGTTGGCACTTGAAAGATCAAAAAATTTTGCAAAGTTGTGTGGATATTTTGATCGACCAAAAACTCACCATTAAAGTTGGTAGTGAGTTTCCACTCGAAGAACGATTTCTCGTCTTCCTTGCCACTCGACTCGCGAGGCTTTCGCTCCCCACTGCGACCGATTTTTCGAGCTGAAAATTGAAAATTACAGTAATCCTCTCATTTTCGCTCTATTCTTACAGTAAATTCTTCATAGAAAAAAGATTTTCTAAAAGGTCTTTTTTTCAACAATCCATGTGAATTTCTACCTCTATAACTCATCTCTTAGAAGATGTTTTTACAATTTACAGAAAAAAACGAAGGAAAAGATTTTAGAAAAGACTATTTTGAAATAATTTGTAAAAGAAAAAAATATATAACAGATTACTTACCGTACAACGTAGCGAGTTTGGTGAAGATGTTGTCCTCCTCGCTGCGCTTCAGAAGCCAGTGACAGGATGTGGGGGAAGTGGAGAATTGGCTGATCTGGCTGAACTGGCTGGAAGTCGAGGGAGAAGCAGCGCACATACACGAACGGGCAAGGAGCGACTTTTGAAGACGATGCAGTCGCACCACATCGCGACACAGGGATTGCATTTGTTCTGGAATGGATATTCTCGAATTTTTGCTTGATTCTGAAACAAAAAACTAGAATTTGTAGATTTCTAGAAAAATAAAAATTACATCATCTTGAAAAATGTCAAATTTTGAAAAGAAAATGGTTGAAAGATAGGATTTTTCCGATTTCTTATGAAATTTGGAGCTTCTGGAACAAGTTCGGGAAATTCGAGAACGAAAATAGTCGAAGAAAACAAAAAATAAAAATTTGCAAAATCAAAATAAAAACAACGAGTTCGAATTCGAGTTTACATTGTCATTGCCGAACATTGCAAACGCACTGCATTTACAAAATAGGAGCAGGTGCTTGACCCTATTTTTCAATTTCTTTATTTTCATCGATTTTTTCTATTTTTATCGTTTTTGGAAATTCACAGAGTTCATCGACATCCCGTTTATAAGGTTCTCCAGTTTTGAGACGAAACTCTTTATAGAAGAAAACAAGGTTGATGAATTTTCCAAAAATCGGTTTTCAATGAATACGAGTGATTTTAAATTTTCTTCTTCGAAATTCGTCTTTTATTTTTAGAATGACCGAGCTGCTACCGAAGAAGGCGGCCGAATTCTCGGATCCGGCCTATTGGAAACAGTTCTTCGCGGCTAGGAAGACTCCTTTTGAATGGTTCGGAATTTTTTTTATAAATTTTTTTGAAAAATAATCTTTTTCTAATTTTTCTAGAACTATTTCTTTTTAGAGATTAGTTGAGTTTTCTGGACTTTCATATTTTTTCGAAAATTTCTTTTTAGGTACGGCGATTTCGACTCGCTCGGCTCTACTCTGGAGAAATACCTGAAAATCGGGGACAACATTCTGCAGATTGGGTGCGGCAATTCACAGTTGGCTGGGCAGGTGATTTTTTTCAAATTTTTATCATAGAGCTAAATTCCTTGAATGCCTAGCAGTAGTTGATATTTTCTGCAGTTTTTTTAGTATTTCTTGAAACATATCAACGAAAAACTGAATAATGCTGAATTTGACTCGATTTTCTGAGAGGTTGTTAAAACGATATTGTAAATTAGATAAAAATTTGCAGCTCCACGACAGTGGCTACCGCAACGTCGTGAGCATCGACGTGGACGAGAAGGTGATCACCGAGCAGAGCAGACTGAATAAGCCCAGACAGACGCTCGTCTTCAAGCGGGGAGACGCTACGAATGTAGGCAATTTTAAAATAGGTGTCAGGTTTTCTGCAAATTGAATCTTTTTCTCATAGTGTTGATGTGCTAATCTATTGTAAAGAGACAATTAAATCCGAAGTTTGATGTGAATCTTCAAAATTTATTTGATATGTTTCAAAATTCCATTAATTTGGACTTGAATTTTCACCAATAATCAGATCCATGGGCTGGAACTTAAAGAAAATTTTTTTTTTTAACTTTTAGCTAGACGAGCCCGATGCCTCACATTCAGTTGTGCTCGACAAGGGCACTCTGGACGCTCTCCTCCCACCTGAAGCCAGTGAAGAGCAGAAACACGCGGTCAAGAGCATGTTCGAGCACGTGCAGCGCGTTTTGCAGCCAAGTAATTTTTTGTTTATTTATTAAAAAAACTATTTTAAAAAGTCAAGCAAATAATGGGGAAAATGAAAAAAGAGGTCCTAAACTAAGTTTTGCATTCTCTTTTCTTTTATCTTTATTTTTATTCCAGATGGTCGCTATATCATCGTCACGCTAGCGCAGCCTCACATTGTCGAATTCTGGGTCGACCACTTCTCCAAATCGTTAGTTGTTTTTTTTATTTTTAAATATTAGATGTTTAAAAACTACTCGAAGTTTGTTGGAAATTTGTACTTTGTGATTTGTAGAAGCATTAGATTGCCTACTATCTTCTAGAAAATCACTTCTAAAAATCCTTAGTTGTGAAGGTTTTGATAAGTTTCAAAAAGAATTCAAACAAGACGGAAATTCGTCTAGGTTGCTATTGTAAATTTACTATCTCCTTTAAAAACGAAATATTTTTAGAAATCAGTATCTGCTCCGCGCCCACAAAGTCGTGAATCGCGCTTCGGGCTTCCCGATGCCTGTCTTCCTGCTCATCGCCACTAAATTCAGGGCTGCCATGCCCATGCAGTTGGTCAGTTTTTCATTTGTTCATTTTTTCGACCTTTAAAAAAGAAGCATTTGGGTCTTTCCTTCTAAAAATGATGTAATTTGTTACAAATTCTATTAAAACGCAATATGCGATTCTTCATTTTTTAGATTTTAATGAAAATAAAATATTTGGAGGCGTTTTTTAAAAAGAAAATACAAAATTTCAAAATTTAATAATATTTCAATTATTTTAGAGCGATTTATTTAAAAAATTTGTATTTTTCCCATCAATTCTTCCCCGGTGCACGTCTATGACTGAACATTCAAAAAGCGAATTTTTGCAAAACTTTTGAATATTGCCAAAAATATTGACGGCTGCGGGTATCGATCCCGCCATGGGCGCACGCCCGCAAGGTCGGGAGCCTTGCCGCTAGACCACTTGCTTAGCCGCCTCTACACGCGCTGAATTTGCGCACCGCGCATTCTAATTTACCGAAACTCGATAAAATTCCTCATATATATAGAATAAATTCGCTCAAAACAGGCGGATATAAGATACATTTATTGTGGGATGGCGGTAATTTCTAAAAGGCTAAATTCTTACTTTAGCAATGAAACATACTCAATTCTCAAAAGTTGGCGTTTTCATGAGATCGACCTAAAATAACATTTGTTTTCTATTTTTAAAGAAAATTTGAGAAAAATGAAATATTTTAGAGAAAGTTTTTAAGGAAGTTTTGATAATTAGAAAAATCGTTGATTTTCAGCCGATCGAGTTCTGGACGGCGCTTTCATCTGTGACAGTGCGAGTCAACAGCAAGCCCGAATTAATGGACCTGCTTTTCGCCGAGCAGGAACTCGCTCAGTTCATCCATTTGTGTGCCAGGTGGGAATTTGCTCGATTTCAGACTTCTCGAAAAAAACTGACACCTACGGGGCGGGTACGAATCAAGGGGTCTGCGTGACAGTTTGGGTGCGAGTCCAAAATTGGTCAACTTTGAGAACTCTGTTCGATTTTTAAAACTTATATTGAAAAGTTCTGCAAAAGTTGAATATTGCAAAGTATTTCTTCTAACGACTGGATGAATTAATGAGGAAAAATATACTTCTGATTTGATATCTTTTGAAACTCACAAAAAATGTTTTTTATTTTTTTATTTTCAGCCCCCTCGCTCGCGAAGTGTTCATTTCTGTTGGTTGTGAGGATGCGGAAAAGGGACCGCGCTATCAAATTTTCCTGCTGGACGACCCCAAGTGCAAGAAGATCGTCAGTTTCAAGGTGACAATCATATTTTCAATTTATGCTAAATTTAAAGAAAACGAACTCAATCGTACGCTTATTTTCTCATTTTGCTTATTTTGAATGCAGATTTTTGAAAATTCGAAATTTCCAATTTTAGACATTTGTGGTGCCTGTTGGAAGGGACGGTGACTGGATGTACGCAACAGAGAAAGGCCGAAGAATGCTGAGGAGGGAACTCAATGTTGTAAGGATTTTATTTCTTAATCCTCAAAAGTTAATTTTTTTCTCAAAAAACCATTTTCATTAGTTTCTTTATCAGCTTCCTCTCCTTTGATCATTAAAAATAGGAAATTTTGTAATATGGTGATTTTATATTTTAAAAAAATTTCAGGACCGTCTTGCCGTTGTCCATCTGTCGAGACATCACACATTCAAGGACTTCACCTCCGTGAAGGACGAGGTTGGAGGCTTCATCGCTAAACTCGATCCGAGGAGTTTCGAGGACAATGCTATCGTGAGTTTTTCAAATTTATCCTATCCTTATCACACACCTATTGAACGTTATTTACTTTAAAAGCTTATGATAGTTTTCTGAAACTTACATTTAGTATTTCGCATTTTTACATCATACCTGTCCTAACTTTATCTACTTATCTTTCTTCCTACGATCATTATTTTTGAAAGACGTTTGAAATTCGATCTTTTTATATTTCTTCAAACGTATAATATTGGACGACCACTTATTCCTCTACTCTTTTCAATATTTAACACTTCTTAAAACATATTTTTTAATTTAAGGAATAAAATTTTAAATTTCAGATCGAGTTTCTCTCGATCGGAGGAGTGGATGCGAAGAGAGCCCTTGCCGATGGCGAATCCGAATTGAACGGCAAGTGGTCAGTTGAGGAGGTCCATATCAACGGGTACGATCTGCGAAGACTCGTCTTTCTCGGGGCACAGAATCTCGTTCAGTCGGAGGCCTTCTTGACTCGTAAGTTTTTTTTAGTTTACTTAAAAATTTCTAAAATGCATATCCATTTTTCATGATTTTACAAATTTTACACTTGCTTATTTTAGAATTAGAATAAAATGCGCTCTATCGATAGACTTATTGTTCTCGGTTTTTATTTATTTTAAGACAAGTCTGCATAGAATGAGAAAATTCTTACTGTAAAAGTCGAAAAACGATAAATATGCTTTTTCAGAAGGGAAGAAAGGCCGAATTATTGTGAGCCTTGACGAGTTGTCCTGCGATCACCACTATCACATGATGGCCGGACTGCATCTCATCCCTACAAATCCATTCGCCAAACCCGATCAGGCACCGTTGAGAGTGAGATATTTTAAGTTATTTTTATCCTAGGTAAACGCTACTACACCAATCGACGATGTTCTTTTTCAAATCTAATGCCCATTTTCTGAAACGTATCAAATTAAATTTCTCTATTCTAAGAGCACACTTCACATCTACTAAAATTATCCTTCCTCTATCTAATTTGAAACTTGTTTGAAACATGCTTAACTCATTCACTTTCAGCTAGCTGTTTATGGTCTGGGAGGCGGTCTCCTAGCTGCATTCTTGATTCGGCACTTACCTAAATCGGTGCTGCTTGCGATCGAACTCGATCCTCAGGTCAAATTTTGAATTATTTGAAATTTTGTTTAGAGGAGAAGTGAAAAAACTAGACTAATTTTAAAGAAACACTCAATGTTGTTTCAAATTTCTATCCAAAAATTATGAGAAACTCGGTAGATTGTCCAAATGTTTGTTGAGGCAAATGATTGAACTTTTAAATGGGTCAACATCAGCAGTCTATGAAGAGGGTTCAGCTAAAATTAGATATTTTCTAGGTGGTCAAAATCGCGACCCAATATTTCTCGTTCCCCTCGAGCGATCCGCGAGTCGCAGTCAAAACGATGGACGCGCTGCAGTACATCAAAGAGGCTGCTCATGCCGGTAAAATTTGATCTTTATCAAACTAATTTGCAGTGGCATTAGTCGGGTTTATGATCTTTTGGAACCTATGAAAAGCATGAATGATATTGAACAATAATAACTTTGCTTAGTATGACGGAAGGTATCATTACTCAAAGTTGTGAAAATGTAACTTTATTGAAATTTCGAAGCATATTTTTCTTTATTGAATTATGGCTTTATTAGAAATTTGAAACAATTTCAAAGAAGAATATTTTATTTTTTCTCGCTTGGAAATCTAGCACTCGGAAAAGACATTATGCAAAAGTGAGGGCGCATCTCTACCATCTCCTAACTCACATGCCATTTCATCAGGTCGCAAAACCTCGAAATTTTCAAATACCCATTTTCAGCGGAAAAATTCGACGCGGTGTTCATGGATCTGGCGGGGTCGATGCACGAAAACGGACTCAGCTGCCCTCCGGCTGCATTCGTTGCTGACGATGTGCTAGAGAATGTCAAGAACTCCCTCAAACCACAGGGTTAGAACATTCTCCTATTTTTTTGTTGTTTAATTTTGAAATATTTCAGAAGAATTTGAAATACTCGTTTTTTAAATTAACATTGATTCGACAGCGAATTTCGAAAATGATTTCTAAATTTCTCATAAGTTGAAAATTTCGATTTAGTTTTATTGGCCTCAGAAAATATTATAATTTAATTCTAGTGCGTTTTAATCTCGCAGGGTTTAGCAATTTTATAAAGAAATACAAATCGAATCATATTTTTCAAAAAAGTTTAAAATATCCGTTTTGCAATAGGATTTATTCTGGAAGTCACAGTAATAACATCTCTATAATTTATCTAAATTTCTAGGAATGTTCGCAATGAATTTGGTGACTCGGGACGATGAGATCGCGGATAAAGTGAAGCAGACCCTGGCCAGACATTTTCAGGCCGTCTACAACATCGGTTCGGACGAAGATGTTAATGAGGTGGGCTTTATCGTTACTTTTCAAGGTTTTAATTATTGTTTAGATATAAACGTGAAAGTTAGGAATTTTATATTTATTAGCTTTTCTTGAAACATACAACTAGACTTCTTGAAGCGAAATTTATTATTTTAACTATTGTTTAGGGAATAACGTAGGAGTTAAGAATGCTCTAAACATGAAATTTTTGTTCAAACCTACAAATTCTGGGATAAGATCGCAAGTCTTTTAGTTGGTTTAGTTTCTTTTTTTTTTATAAATATTACGTCCTTACTTAGAGAAGATCAGGAGTATAGAAATTTGTTCAAATATGAATATGTTTTGAAACATACGAAAACCAAACTGGCCGCACTAAACAACGTTTTACTTTCTTGAAATGAAAATTTGGAAATGTAGGTACATCGTTACAACGGCGGCACATGCGAAACAGTTTAGGAGATGATAGGGCAAAGAATCTTTTCCCACACTATATCGTGTGTAATGAGTGTAACTACTACTTTTTCAGGTTACTTGTGAAATAGATTAGCTTTTTAAGTTGGGGAATCATTATTTGAGAATAACTACTAGAGCTTGAAAATTGTTTAGCTATAAGGTTTTTTGAAACTTACAAATCGTATTTCAAATCGCAAAAATGCTGATATTCATATGTTCAGGTGCTTTTGTGCCTGCCCTCTGCGGTTTCCTGGGACAAACCAAAGGCGATGCGCTCGTTCCGCAAGGACCTGAAATGGCTCGAGCCGATCAACAAAGCCGCCGGCAAGATTCAACAAGTCAAATTCGAAAAGGAATAGGTCTTTTTTTATTTTTAAAAATTATTCTTACAGATTTTTGTGGTTCATTTTTTCTTTAGAATATGCGAGCTTTTTCCATTTGTCTTATGAGTTATTTTCCATTTTATTTCTCTTCTTTGAGATTTCTATTGCAATTACTTTTTTCCTCACTAAATTCAGATTAGATTTCTCGTAATTTTTTAAGTATGAAAGGAATTATTTTGCATCGTAAAATTTAGGCGTTATTGTTAGATCTCTTTCTAAATTATATGTTCCTTCTATTTTTGTTGATTCATTTTTTCCTTCGATATTTCCGTTTTACATAGTTCTAGTTCCTCGCTCAAACATACGAGTTCATTTGTTGACGGTTCAGATATTTTTATTTTTTATTGTTCTTTTTGTTATTTGATTGTTGGAATTTGTTGAAAGATGAAAGTTCTGTAAGATCCTCATTTTCTCCAAAAAAAATTAGCTGTTTTAATACAGCCCGCTTTGGAAGCGATATCTTGATCTTTTTCCTAAAAATTTAGAATTTTCCTAAATTTCAGGGAAAATGACGACCTGGAAAGACATTCAGAAGTTGGCCTCCGACTTGCAGCGCATCCAACTGGCGCAGTCGGTTAACAAGTGAGTCGAGTTTTTAGCAAAAAATAGATAAGTATTTTTCAATCATTTGAGATTGTTTGATAATTAATCCATTTTTTATTTTAAAAAATCCTAATCTAGAATTTTTCTAGATTATCTGAACAAAACTGCGTGGAGGTGATTTCGAAGCTGTTCAATCGAAAGGCCATCAACGTGGTGTTCACGAGGGACGGGCACAGCTATGTCACCACCAAACATCTCATGACTGGTAATCATATTTTTTAATCTACCGTCACGAAATATTTCATGACTAGTTAAGAAAATTTCGATTAGTTTTTAGTTATAAACCTCCATACAATGAGATCCTATCATGGCTAAAATGGAAATCGAATTTTGACATTTGATTGAAACATACAAGAGCAAATATCAAATGAATAATGCAATCGAGTCATAGATATTTGTGATATGCACTGATTTATTTTCTAAATGCAAGCGCGCATACACCGATACACTGTTAAAATCTAAAATTGTTCTTCTAAAGACGCTCCTTTGAAACATATAAACATCAGTTATTTGAAAGTTTCGATAAAATACCCAAGCTTGAATTTTTATGACTTTTTTTTCATTTTGATCTTGGCCCCACTGTCCATTCTAATATTGATCGTCTATATCAATTTTTGAAACATAAACCAATAGCTTCCTGTATAATTCATTAGTTCACAATAACCACCATCTGTAAAAAAAACTGATGAATTATGTAGGAGGCCTAAATCAGTTCTTCAATTTTGCAGAAGTCCAGAACGAGTGCCTTGGAAATGGAGGTCGTTGCTCGCTGACGGAGGCGGCCACGGCCCTGAATGTGGATTTCGACCACGTCGATGCGGCTGCCAAGCGGCTCGTCGCTGAGGACGACTCCTACAAACTCTTCAATGGGGAACTCTTCTCGCAGTAAGTTTTTTTTTTCATTTCTGAAAAATGCGTGATTTCCCTGTTCATACCCAATTTTTAGTGATAAGCTTTCTCACAGTAAGGATTTTTTTTGGATAGTTTTAAAAATTATATTTCGGAAATGTAGTTATTTTATCCTGCTCATTGTTCCACCTTCGGGTTATATTTGGCTCAAATAACTTTTATAAGGATACATTTAAAACATTTGAAGTATTTTAAAGACGAATTTTAGGGAATTCGCCCAGCGTTTGCATCAGGAGTTGCTCGTTTTGCTGAACGAACACGGATTCCAAACTGTGCAGCAACTCGCCAAACACTGGAATATTTCGCAGGTAGACTTTTCTGTTTATGAAGTGAAAATTTCAATTAATCTGTTGTTTCAAAAAATTTTAATGATCAATTCCTTAAATCGATTTTGTTATTCGATATGTTCAAAATTCTCTCCTTCAGAGGTTTCTCAATTCGTTATTTCGAGAAAACTGACAGAAATTTTAACGAACCCCAAAAGAAAACTACTCTTTCTAGGAACTTCTGAACTCGATGCTGCTGGACAAAGTGGACTCGAATTTGATCGTCCTGGACGAGTCGACCTTCTACAACAAGGACTATTTGGAGTCCAGAAAGAACGTCCTCAGAGGCATCCTTGCAGCCATCAGCAAGTCAGTATTCAGATTCCTAGCCAAAATCCACGAATCCTTTCTGAAAATTACTTCTTACCTCAGAAAATTGTACTGCATTTATTATTAAAGCGAAATTTGAAAAGCCTATTTTTCTTGGATAGAATTCGCATTTGCACGAAAATTTGAAAATAACTCACTGAAATGGATACGAAGAGGATATTTGGAATGTAAAGTTTATCCTCATCACAAGAAATGATGGAAATGAAGAACTAATTTGCAAAACTTCCTTTATTTATGATAGAGTTTTGAAGCATCCTCGAGCTAGGTTTGAATGAATGTTGAAAATTCAGACCGATGTCTATTGCTTCAATTCAAAAGCGAGTTGGTTTGACAACGAAGAGATTCTGGATCGCTTACGACGAACTTCAGAACGAGGGAGAGGTGATTTTATAATATTTATTATTATTATTTTCATTTGATTAAAAATAGTAACTTCATTGCATGGTGAGGTCGATTGGAGATTTGAAAAATGACTCTAGGGTAGATTCGTTTTTTTTTTTTTTATACATTTTAAAGTTAAGAGATTACCAAATTCTTCAAGTTACCATTTTAGGTCAGTGGTAGACTTTCTGCATCCCGGACTTCAACAGCCTGCTCCTATATTCCCCATTACTATGATGCACTCATTCATCAGTGCCTCAAGAACATCTACAGACAGAGCAACTATATTCGTCAGTTTGTGTTTTTCCAAATTTATTCATTTTCAAAAAATCGTTATTTTTTAAAGGAGAGCCATAGTTAAAGTTAGGTCAAAATTGGGATGTGTAGCTAAAATGAAATGGAAGAATAATCTTTTTCTCATTAAGTCAGATTGAAGATATGTTTTTTTTTTGTTTAATTTAGCCTTCTGTATTACTTTTTATGATACACAAATTATTTAATCGTTTTTTTTTGAAGCATATAATTTTTTCCAGAAGTTTCCCTACTCCGCAAACTGGGAATTGCCGAGGACAAGAAAGAGGTCGAGAAGATGCTCGAACAGAAGAACATTCAGCAACTGCCCACACTGTTCATCGCTGACTCCTTCTACAAGGAGATCGTCAATGGGATAAATGGTGGGCTTTTTCGAACTTTTAAAAATATTTCGAATTTCTTGATAAAGCTAAAGTGAGCTATGTTTCAAAGAATTTACTTATTGAAACAAATTTGAAGTAATTTTAATTGTCCCTGGCTATTGTTTATCAAATTTTTAGAACCCTAAATATATTATCACAAAGTTACTAATTTTACTAGATTTGTATTTTTTAAATTGAAATAAGTTTCAAAAATCGAGTTTACTTTCATTTTAGACGTCGTTGATATTGTTTTTGAAATAGCTTTTTATCATCTCAATTCTAGAAGATCTGAAGAACAACGGGGGTCTGTGCGATGTGAGGCAGTACGTGCAGGCGAATGAACTTCCCATAGAGGATGCGGACATCGACGAAATCGGGGAGAAAATAGCGCAAGAACACAAGGCATATTCTTGTTTATTTTTTCAGAAATGCTTATCTTGAAAAGTTATTAAATAGGCTATTTAGAAACCACGCTCCCAGACCATGCGAAATAGGGTGAGGAATGGTAGGGAAGAGAATCTGTTCCCACATTATTTCGCATGGCTTGAGGTTTCCAAGTTGCTTTAGAAAAAAAACGTAAAATTCTTCTTTGAAATGAAATTTTTTGAATAAAAAAATAAGAAGATGAATTTTAAAAATTATTCTATTTCCAGAACATCCACAGCGCGAACGGCTACCTATTCAACACGGACTATCTCCAGAAAATCGTCAAACTTCTCGAAGAGAAAATCGAACTGAAAGCAAAATTGGAGGTTGGAATTTAAAGACAAAAACCAGAGTTGCGCTACTTTTCAAAAGATATATTAACGAATGTTTGCCAGAGGAGTGACGACAAATTATGTTTTCTAAGAAAAGAATAATGCCACTTTTTTCAATCATTGTTCATTTGTTGAATACTAGAAAAGAATTGTCGAATTTTGAAAAATTAGCATTTTTGCTATAGAATGATAATGATCTTTCAAATTTCAGCTCGACCGTATCCAATCTGAAAAGAAGCAGCCTCAAAAATCTGCCAAGCCGGAGAAAGACGATGATTGGAATGAGGGCGGCGGGAAGAAGAAAAAGGGCGGAGCCAAAGGCAAAGGGAGCGGAGCGAAGCAGCAGCAACAGCCCGGCAGGGACAGGGACGAGAGAGAGGAGTCACCCATACAGACTGAGGAATGGCTCAGGGAAGTCAAAGAAGTCCCAGAGGATATTTTGGATACGGTAGCCGAGGAAATCAAGCCTGCGGTTAGTCGGATTTATGTGATTTTCGAAAATTTGATTCGAATCAACTCAATTGAGTCGCGTTACCTTTCTCTCGACTTTTCATTTATATCGCTCTTGAAACATGTATTTATAAAGAGTATCGAAGTTTTTGAATTATCGACTAGAAAATATACCAGGGCAATTAAAAAAAAAATTCATTTTACTTATTTATTTTTCTAAAAAAATCAAAGATTGGTGTTTTTCAGGTCTCAGAACGATTCCAATCAGTGCTGACCCACCTGATCGCGACTCAGTCGACAGTGAGCGTCCAGGGCCAGAAGAACTCGATTCAGGCCCTGCAGAGGTCCATCAAACATCTCTACGACTCCATCTGCGTCTTCGATGCAGGGTGCTCCACTTTTTCAGGTCAGGTTTTTTTTATATGTTTCTAAAGATAGACAAATATAGTTGTGAATTGAATTATTAATTCGTACGTTTGATGGATAAAATTTGAAATATTCATGTCCTGGTGGTTTCTAAATTTAGATGGCTAGAAGATTGAATTTTAGAACTTTCAAAAAATCTATCAAAATTATCGAATCATGTCTTGAACAATTAACTTTCTTGACATCTCAATATTTCACTCGAAATGACATGTTTTACAAACATTACAAATATACTAATGATACATTGGCGAAAGCTGTGTTAAATTCTATCCTCTCTAAATTATGTTACGACGAATTACGTTGTCGTATTCCCCAATGTTTTACAAATAAGTTTCACGAAATTAGCAGTTGAATAATTATGGTCCAAGCGATGATACGCTGCCTATTGCTCTTCATTGTTTTGAAAAATACTTTTGCTGAGAGGGATGGGACGTGTATTCGTGAGGGGTATAACGATGATGCAGGGTGCATAGACGCAGAGCACACATGATTAATATCGCGGGTAGTCCTGACTCCTCCCTCTGGAAAAGTCTTTTGAGAGACAAAACAGAGTATCATACCTTGAAATTTCAGACCCGCTCGCGACTAATCTCCGTCAACATCTGCTTCGCTCGGTCGGTGCCGATTTCGCAGTGGCCGCTTTGAGCTATGCGGTCGGAATCGATGTGCCTCCGCAGATGAAGGAATCGGTCAGTTCTTTATTTAAAATTAGAAAAGCCAAAAAAAATTCTGATTTATTAGTTTAAAATTATTCGCACTTTTATATACTTTCTGTATATATCAAACTTACCGACAATTTTATCAAGAACTTTCATTTTATAGAATTTGAAATTTAGAGAAATTATTTTTGAAGATCTATTTAAAAATAGATCAAATTTTCAGCAACGCGAAGAACTGTTGTCCCAATTGGACTCGAATTTATCGTCTTCTTTGCGTACCTTGTTTTCCGTAGTCAAAGAGGGCGATGCGGAAAAGCTGCACGAGGTCGCCCAAGATCTGTCCATTTCATCCACGTTCCAACTCAAACTCAAATCGCCAGACAAGACTACCAAAGCTGAAGTGTATGTGAACTTTTTTTTCTAATTTTACGAGCAAGAAAAGAAGCAGCAATCAAAATGAAATAATTTGTTCGGTTTTTATGAAATACTTGAAACATAAATGGAATTGTGTTATTTTTGGGCTGCTTACTGCCAATGCAAAGCCGTATTGTATTGAGCGGACTTGGCTGTTTATATAAATGTCTGAAACATAATTGAATTTTGAATTTTGAATCAGTATTACATCGAAAATAACATCCACTTGGTCAACTAACTTTCTGACCTTTCAGAAAATTTAATGGAAAGTCTGAAACATATTCGAATCCTTACAGAAAACTATCTTCAAAACAACTCGAGTAAATAATTCATTTGGCAAATAAACGAAACTTTTGAAGCATAACTAATTATTTATATTTTGAGGATTGCTTCTTACGAATCTGACCTGTGCAAGGAGTTGGCATCTTCCACCCAGGCAGCGGCCCTGCTCACGGCAGTTCTCATTCTCTTTGTCCGCAACAATCAGCCCGTAATGGCCAGCGGCAAATTCGTCAGTCAACTCATCCCCCTCCTCAAAGAACACATCGAGAAGGTAGAGATTTTGTGGTTATCAGATATCTTTCTTTGAATTTCTATTGAAAAGGTAGCTATTTTGATCTATTATCAACATGAATTTCGCCTGAACTTTTGTTTTCATTGGATTGAAAATAGAACATGCCTTGTTATTTTCTCATTTTGGTATAACTTATTCAAAATATTCATTTTATGATTTTTTTGAAACTTGTATTTTCGAAATGAAAATATTTCAGGATTTGTACGACCTTCTGATTGAATGCCAAAAATCGGTCGTCGTTTCGTTGAAGAACAAAGATGACGACGTGGCCAAGTCCCTACTCGACGGGCAAATTGACGCGATTCGCGCTAAAATCCTTCCTCCTGTCTAAATTCAAAGGATTACGGTAGTTTGAATAACTTCTTGGGCTGTGAATAATTTTACCAAATTTTACTTGTTTTTCTTTCTGTTTACTTGGAAAATTGTATTCATTCGCAATCAAATTCTAAATCGATGATTATGAATAGTCAATGAAATGACTGAAATATGTCGCACAACGTGATTCTAAAATTGACTGCGAGTAATTTTCATCAATACGATCAGAGATTATGAAATGGTATTGAACAAAAATGCTCCATATGAAAATGTGTTCTAATTTGGAGGGAAATACTCGCAGCTAAAATTCGTTGCTTTTAAGATTTTCTAACTTATTATTGCATAGCCAAAGTATTGTTTTATCAGATAACTTATCATATCAGTGCTTTTATTGTGAAAATTATTATTTATGGGGGAATCTAGCAAATTATGTTCAGTGAAAATATTAGATTTTTAATCTTATGAATGGAGGCGGAACTTAAAACTCTAGAATAAACTTTACATGGGACTCGTTAATAATTTTTTATACGACACAATAAATTTTAGCTAAAAAGACAGCAAAATCGAACCGAATTATCGATCTTTAGATAGGAAATAGTAAAAAGAAAATAAGTTTTAATTTATCAAAAATTTGTAAAACATACCCATAGGGAAATAAATAATGGGATAATTTAGGAACAAGAATACTTGAGATCATAATTTCAATAAAATATACGAGATGGATTATCATTATTTCGACCAAATTAAATAAGTTCTGATTTTCGAGAAACGATAAGAAAAATGCTCACCGAGGAATAAAAATGAGGTAATTTTTTGTTGGGAACAAGAATACTTGAAATGACAATTTCAATCAAACCAGCGAGGAAATAAACATAAATTTTCAATCGGGTAACTAGAGATAATCAATGAGTTCTAGTTTATCACAATGATAAGAAAATACTTTCAGATAGAAATAATGTCAATTGAAATGAGAGCTCGGCTAGAATCAATTTCAGCTTGATACTTTTCTATAATTTTTCACCTTTGAAAATATTCAATCCAAAAATTTCCTCTAAGCTAATAATAACAAATCAACAGAATGAATTCAGATTACGATCTTTCTTGCCTGAAAAATAGCGAATAACAAAGATTTCTTCTGGAAATGTAAACTTATAACATCTAGTATTTTTCGATACGTAAGTGTACATTTTCAAAAAAAAAACAATAAAAAAATTATCATACCTAAGCATATTTGGCTATCTGGAGATCACATGACAGTATAATCCATGGCATGTGTGGAATAGTATGGTTAGGTAAGAGAGAGAGAGAGAGAGAATGTATCGTGTGTGCTATTTTGCTTATGTCATGTGGTTTCCAGATTGCCGACATTGTTCCTCAATCATTGTTGCATGTCTAGAGCCTAGAGCCCTGAATGGACGTTGTGTAGCTGCGTCCGAAAGTTGATGAGGCGTGGAGGAATGACGCAGTGGTAGAGCTGCTGGTCGATGAAAGCGCTGGAATGACGGGAGACACGGACGGCATGGGCATGTTGAACGAGGGACGATGCGAGACAGCCACCTCCACACCCGCCAGCTTAATGCAAAGCCATGATTTTGCAACTTTCTTTCCGTAAGAAAAGTAATGGACTAAGTAAGTATAAGGAAAGAAGAAAGTCATTCGAGAAGTATCTCGTCCTTTCTCTAATTAACACCCTTACCGTAGTGACTTTGTAGAATCCCCAGACGAATGAAATCACGTTGTTGCAGTTGACCTTCACCTTGCAGGCAGTCACGTAGACCGTGTCATCGGGGAGAGGCTTCTGAAAATAAGCGTATTTTTGAAGATTAATAATGTCCTCGCATGAAGAATTAATTAACAAGCTGATAGAAAAGATATTCAACTTGAAATAGCATCGAAACATATCAAATCTGGAATTTTTGGTATTTTCTTATTTTTGAAATTCGAAGCAAAGCCTTCATCATTGTCAAACGGTCAACATTTCTTTTCCTTTCAAACTACTTTAAAACACATGAATCAATAAGAATAGAAAATTTGTAATATTTTAAAATTTCATATCAACTTTCATTATATCGTCAAATTTTCGTTTTTCCTTTTAAATAACTTTGAAACTGAAAAATTAGCCTTACGCCGTTCATGATCTCCATGTAGTCGTAGATGAAGCCGAAGTGTTCGTTGTGGGCGACCGCCTTGTCGTCCATGTATTCGCGAGGATCCCGGAATTTCGCCTTCACGCGGACCTGGGAGGGAAAATGTTGTTTAGAAGAAATTATGTGGTTGAAAAATGTACTGGTTTCATAGGGAAAATCGTTTCCAATTTTATTAGTCATCCGAAAATGACATTCCAATACACAAAGACTAGTATAAGGTAGGTGGGGTGAGGAAAATTGCTCTCCACATTTTCCGTACTACTTTTCTGGGATGTCTTTTCCGAGTTGCCATTTTATTTCGTTTGCAAAAATGATTTTTTAGGTAACATATTATTTTAATTGATGCAAATTCATTTGAATTACATGAAGTCGTCCATTCTTGTCGAAACACAGAAATGGCGGATAGACAGTCTTCACGACACGATCACAGCGCAATCTGAAAAGAATAAAGTATAGGAAATTTAAAAGATTTTAAGAAATTTGACAGTTTATTGCATTTTATCGGGAGAAATCGAGTTGAGAAAAAACTATTTGTAAAGTGGGAACTTCAATAAATGTTAGAGAACATTTAGATTTGGGGTAAATTGATAGGTACTATCAAAATTGTTTAGCATTACAATAAAGAAATAAAAATAAAATAGTTGAAACCTCGAGCATTCAATAGTCTGAAGAGAAAAACATCTCTAACTTACGTGCAAACAACCTGTCCTCTGCCGTAGCTGTCGTACCGAGGGATCCTCGTCTGAGGCGCGATGAAGAAGTAGCCCTCGAAGCACTCGCCCACCTTCAGTTTGTCCTCGTACTTTGCCAGAGTCAGAATTGCTCAAAGTGGGATATTCGAGTAAGAATTTTTTTAATTCTAAAATTTTCTTTAACAGCTATTTTTGAGAGCGTAATTCAAAGAAATACCAGCTAAAATTGGATAAAAAATAATATAGACTTGGCAGGAATGCAAAATTTTGCTAGTTATTATTCAGTAAAAAAGACTTTCCAAGCTGTAGTTCTTAATTTATCGAAAACAAAGATTGAAAATGAAATTTTAAAACCTACAAGCCATGCCCCTGTCGTAGCACCAGATGAACATGCAGTCGTTGTTGCAGCCCTCTATAACCGCGTTCTGGAAAGTGTTCTTTAACGAACACGAATCTTGAAATACACGATATTCCGGTAACAAATAAAAATGCATGAAAGCAAATCTATGAAAAGCCATAGAGAAAATTGTCCCATGCTTTCAGAAAGGAACTTTCTTTTCAAATTATTGCTGGAAGGAAAATAATCTTACGGCCTTGAAGAGTCCATCAATCCTGCTGGTGAGGAACTCGCCATCGATGACTCGTGGCTGGAAGAACGTCGACAAGGCAAGGGCCTGGGTCTGACCGGCGGCGCGGAGCTAAAAAATAAAACTTAGAAAATTTACTCTTTAAATACACAAAATAATATTTTTAGAGAAAAGTTCAATTCAGTTATAAAATGAAGCTTTCACTTGTTAACTACTTTGCAAGTTTCAAACATGTCATAATTCAATCAAACACTAAAATAGACCAAGGGAACAAATATAGAAGAGATTGATAGGAGAAACAGCTAAAATTCCGTTAAAAAAACCCTTACATGTTCAATAACCCTGTCCTTGATAGGTCTGTAGTGTCTGCCTTTCTGCATGGGACGATTTACCTCGGTCGAATCGAAATTTTCATTTGGAGGGAATTCCGCAGCGATCGCGTCCATCTGGAAAGAATACTAGTGATTAAAAAGTTTGGTTTTATATTCTTTTTTTTTTATAAGTTTCAATTGAATAAGAAACTGGTCGAATACCTACTTTGTAACGAGTTGTCGTTGAAAGTCATAAAATATTGGCAAAAAAGTCAAAAATAAGTTTCACAAGTTTCATAAGCCATTCGATTTCCAACGTCTCAGTGTTAAAGCCGTGTAATAAAACTAGAAAACAACAAATATGCTTCAAATAAATTTCAAATATTCGATTAATTTTTCATATTCAATATAATGCCGGCTTTTCGTCATAAATAAAACAAAAATAGATAAATAAAATTTTCAACTCTTCAACAAACCCTCGTATAGCTTTCCAGTGCTTGCGTGTAGGGGAGCTGAAATAAAATCAATAGAATTCAATAGATTTTCCAATTTATTCCCAACCTGGAGTTTAAACTCCTTCTGGACGGGCGAGACCACGGTGACCATCCAAATCGCGTTCAGACGGATCTGGTCGTAGGTCGTCATCATCTCCAGCACAACCGTGTGGGACTCGCCATTCCTGAACTTCTTATTTTTTTTTATAAAAATGAAAAATAATGAATTTGAAATATTTAGATATTTCCACATCAAAGAAATGAAGAAATTTCTTATCAGAAATGTGGGTTTTCAAAAATCTTGTTAGAAAATCCGCCAACTTGAGCAGATTGTCCGGATCGTAGACGATGCCGACGTGCTCGAGGTTCGCAAAATTTGGATATTTCTCGATTTTCTCTGCATGAGTCAACATGAGACGCATCTGAATTATTTTTCTTTGGGATAAAAATTTTAAGAATATGCTTCAAAATTACCTTATTTTACTATTCAATATTCAATATCATTACTTAGCTTGTCTAAATCTAAGTTTTTTACAAAATATTCTGCTTATGTTTCAAAAATGGTCTATATTTGATCATTTTCAGGGATTTCAATGCAGCTCTTTTATAGTGTTTGAAGGAAAAGTTAAAAAGATACCCTCAAAATCCTGGTGTGAACGATGACGTCGAACCCTACGGGACGATCGTATTCTTCCGGGAAGAAAATCGGGAAGCGGTGTTGGTTAACCTAAAAAATCAGATTTCTTGAAAATTGTATTTTTTAATTTCAAAAAGGAGACTTACCTTGGAATTGCTGTCCGACCTGATGGGACCATCCCCGGCCGCATTGAGGAAGAGTCCTTCCTCCTTGATTTCGCCCATTTTCATCGGCATCTCCCACTTCTCTGCGTGTGTGAAGAACACGTCGTCGCAGGGTCTGAAATTTCTATTTCACTGATTTTTCTTCTAACTTCAAATCAAAGTTCACGAATTTAATTCCACTTCACACATTTCTGTCGATTTTATCATCTACTTGAAGAATGAATGTAACTTCGGAAGATGAACAACTCGAATACACATTGAACTTCATATCAACCCTATGATTTTATCTAATTCTTGGGACATTTATCGCACATTTTGAAAGATTCAAGAGAAAATTTGAGATAAAATAGCTTGACAATTATATCGACTTTCAAAGTTTTAATAGGTTCAATTTATTTTTGAAACATATCTCCTCCAATTTTGCGAACCTCGTATAGAATCGGATCCACTGTCCCTCGACCAGCGTGCCTTTCTTCCAGGTCAACTTGCCCTGGCGCATCGGGTAACAGCCGAGAGACCTANTTTTTGGGGAAAAAATAAAAAAAAAAAAAAAAAAAACTAACTTACCAAACGAAAGCGACCCTGTAGTCTTCATAAGCGCGCACCGTGGTGATCAGACCGTATCGCATGCGGTATTTTTCAGGAGGGCATAGCTTGAAGTGCTCGTCGGCAAAAGTGGGACTCTGGAGTTTGCTTTTATCATTTTTAAATAACTGACATTTGAATAGTATGATTTTTGCATAATTTTATGTGAAGTATTTAAAGCCTAACAAAAATGCAAATTTTTAGAAGGGATAAAGCAGATGAGGATATAAATCGCTGCACCCCTGCACGTCATTTTTTCGAAATAAAAGTAGCAATTTTTCGAAGTTTAAAATTTTCCTTCAAATTTTTTTTTTAATTGGAAACCTCATTGAAGTTGACATCTTTCTGCGTTTCGAATTTGGCCTGAATGCCGAGTTTCAGCGCGTTGAACTCGTCGATCAGAGCGCCGATGTTCTGGAAAACAAACAAATTAAAAGAAAAAGTCTAATGAAAATAGTTTATAAAATATTGAAATTTTTGAAGATAAATCTTACATACATTATGCAGAGAGTAGATGAGGAAATCCTCGCCTTCGCTCTCCTCGATCGCGCTAAGCGCCATCGCGTGCTCGCCCTTGCGCGACATCATCGTCAGTTTGTCGCATAGGCGACTGAAAAATCAAATTGTCAAAATCAATATGTCATGTTTCCAAGTATGACCGTACTTAGAGTATTTTTCTGACTATGTTCTGAATTTGTCACATGTATAAAATAGAATAGAAAAATAATCTAGTTGCTCAAAAGAGAATGATGTGAGTAAACTTTCCAAAATGTCCAAGTTATGTTTCAAAAATGATTCATATTGAGCAATATTTCAAAAACCTTGATTCGGATCTTTCACCTGTAAAAAAATTCTTTAAACTTCTTCGAAAATCTATCTAATTTGCCAATCATTTCCGATTCCTCATGAGTGTATGATATTCAAAATAAAACATGTTCTAAAACTTCTAAAATGCTCACATTTTCTGGTCGTCGACATCGAGCGTCTCCATGACTCCCCAGATCATGATCGGCTGGCTGGACAGCGTCTCCGCCAACTTCGCGCGTTCGTGCATTTGCAATCTGAAGAAAAATAGCTTTTATTTTCTGGCCCACTGTAATTTTCATATACTCTTCTTTTCTACCTACTTTTTTTCCAGAAAAGGTGAAACTACAATAAATAAAAAATCGATAAAATAAAAAAATGAAAAACTAGTTTTATTGTTTTTAGAAAAACAAAATTTCACACCTCTTGACCCAAGCCTTGAGCGTCTGTCCGCGAATCTGCGCATTGACGCGGAGCTGCTTGCGGACGCCGATCGGCCCGAAATCGTCCGACTCCGCCTTCGCGCTCTCATGATGCGAGAAGTGGACGGTTGAGAGGATCTGGAAAAATTCTGATTTTTAATTTTTTTTCTTCTGAAAAAACCTAAAAGTTCTCCGATAAATTTATTCACTACACATTTTTGAGAAATAATCTAATCAAAGCATTATATCATCGAGAAGTTTCGGATTTTAAGCTTTTTCCTCATTTTATATCAAATTTTTGAAAATTCCCACCTGGACAGCGCTTTCAACAACTCGAGTCGGAACGGGCGGATCCTGAAGCGGAATCGGGTCGATGTAAGCGATGTTCAGATTCGAGTAGAGCCCCACGCGAACCCAGTCGCCGATTTTCAGATGCTGAAAACTTTGAATTTCGTCAAATTATCGATTTTTTGAATTTCTAGTTTCCTAAACGAAACGAGTTTTTAAAATTGTTTCTACAATTGTTCTGCAAAAAATTTGAATATCGTGAGAAAGGAAAATGACTCGATCTTGCTATGATTTTAGGCCACAAAGAGCATTTTAACGCCTGAAGATCAAACCAAATCAAGGCGAAAATTTGCATAGATGCATCGGGTTTGTTTGGTCAAAATCTTCTTATTCACTCACAATCAAATAGCATGAAAATAATTTAAGAAAAAAATAACGTAGAATAATTTGAAAATGATACTTGCCTTGAGCGGATCAGCGAGATGAAGCGACGGCTCGTGTCTGAGTTGTGAGTTGTAGAGCACGATGCGGTCCGGCTCCTTCTCGACGATTAACATGCAGGACGACATCATCTTGACGTCTGAAAATCGAGAAAAATAGAAAAATCAATAAAAAACATCGAACATGATGCAATCAAGCCTTCTAGAAAGATGTTATACTGTGTCAAAAACGAGGCATCATGACTTTATTTTCTTTATGGTTAGGCTTTAGCCCTGCCCATCTGCAGCCTTGTTGCGCCGTTGTGCATCTCCATTTAATCGCGCAGACTTTGGCAATTGAGCGAGACAAATTCTCGTTTTCATCCATTCATTTTGAACGATCATTTATTTTCTCCCCATTTTCGCAGGCATTTCTTTTCTTCGAGCGTAACCACAGGACGCTACGAAGGCATAGAGTTCATAAGGCCGTGATAAAATAACATTTTCTCTATAGACTATAGAATATTTGTTCTTCAAAATGGAAAATTAGATTGCAATAATGACTATTTGGAAACCGTATGCCCTCGTACCACACGTGCCATGCGAAACAGTATATGGTTAGGGTGGGGCATTGAATGGTAAGGTATCTTTGCCATTGTACAATGCAAGTGAATCTCTTTTATATTTACAGATTGTGCTTTACTTTTTTCATAAGATAATCGTATGTACAATTTTCCCTCGTTACTTTTGGATGTCTTCGAGTTGTCTGTACCATGTCCATTGAAATAAAATTATTATTTCACTTTATTGAATAAAATTTCTGTATGAAATCTGAGGTTATTATAACCAAGCTTTATTTTATGATAATTTTCCAACTTCTCGCCATTTATTCGTTTGTGGATCGTATTCCTCGATTGAATTGCAAAAATTTTTGATCAAATCTTTTTGAAGTCTAAGTTAACAAATATTTCGTATAAAGATATGCAAAATCTCAACTCACCCTCCGATTGCATACAATTTTCCATTTGCGACAATGAGCGAATGAAGATATTTTGCATAATTCATATCAGCAATTCGAGAAATTCGACTGTCAACTGGAGCTGAGGGGTCGAAACACAGACAGGATGTTAATATATCATTACGATAACTAAATATATAATGATACATTATTTATCATTCAAAATTGACGACTTAAATCCTCCAGTTATAAAAATCCTTCCATTTAGCGATGCAACTCCGAATAAACCTTGTCCTTCGGGAATCTCTCCAATTTCAATCCATTCCCGTTCATCATCTGATAATCGATATATTTTTCTACTTCCACAACAATCAATAACTGAATGTCCATAATTACAATAATGAATATGCTATAATGTGACCGTATAAAACTCCATCGCATGTTATTGATTGAACATAACGAATTGGAAGAGGAAAAGCAAGTCCTGTTTGCCATTTTCCATCTATTAAAACCTGAATGAATTATTTCATGGACTTTCATTCGATCTTCCTACATCAACTTGATTAGTACGCTCATTTTTAGAAGTATCGTATCCACCCAAATAATGCAATTTGTCTTTGAAATAAGCCACAGATGCATTAATACGCCATTCAGGAGGATCTGGACCTGTAAAACTCTTTGAATCGATCATTCATGGATTTGTTGGTAAGACCTCTTGAAATTTGTCGAGTATTCAAGTCATATATTTCAAATGATTTATTTCTACCGTCAATTGCAAAAATCTGAAATATACGAAATTGACAATGGTAAATAAAATAATCTACCTTATCCTTTGTAGTTGCTACTTCGTATGATCGTAAATTATTAGTAAATTTAGCCATGTAGTCAACAGAAATATTATGCGAATCAAACAGACAAAGTCTTCCTTCGCTAACATTGTTGCTTCTATAAGGCACTAAATGCTAAAATTAATTTTCGCCCATATAATAAATATTTTCCTACGATGGAATAAAATTTTCTTCTCGAGTGCTATTGGCAGATATTTCTTGATTATCTGCATCATTCTCTTGTTAGTCCAAGCCAATTGTCCTAGCTCTTTGAGTTCGGGATATTGGCAGATCAACAAGATAACTTCGATTGGTAAATTGGCTAACATCTTTGTTAAGAGACCTAAACAACCACCAAAGTCTTATTTCGAAATGGAAATAATAAACGAGCATTGATTGAATGAGAAAGTCTGCAACTAGTGAGTTTAAAATTGATCGTTGAAGAAAGGAGAATGAAACTACTAAATTGATGCCTCGCATTTTTTATCAGACTAAAAATCGATTTCTAAATATGGTTTATCATTCAAGAGTGAATGCCAATAAGGACCAAAGTCTGTATAAACAGAAATCTGCAAATAGAGCTGATTCTCACATATGTCGTTCAGTTTTTCACGCTGATTCTCATGGTGATAATCGTCTTTCGAAAATCGATTACTGTAGCTCGTAAATTTTCCAGATCTGATCTCGGGAAAACTTCACATCTCCCTGTATTTCACTGAATTTCATGATTATTTTTTATTATCAGCTCGATCTACGGATCCTTAGAAACACATCTTTGACTAACAATTAGGCTTTGATTTCGGCTGACAATCCACTCTCATTGTCAGTCTATTATTTTGTGAAGAGTTGCACAATTTTCTTGATTTTAGCCCTTTATTGAACACACTACGAACTGTAATAATATACAAAAGTGATACATACATAATGAATGGAAATGTCTCGATTATACACGGTGCTTACAATAGATTATTCAACTTAGCTACGAAATAGGCGAGAAAATGAATTGGAAATTGGCCTAAATGCCCGAAAACTTAGGAAATAAAATACAAATTTGGCGTTGTTGCAATGAAATCTGATATTGAAGGGGAAAACGCTTGGGTTTAGCTAGTCTAGAAATTATTATACTGTCAAGTGAGTTGGGGGATTGTGTGAACAAATTGGATCAAGGCAACTGCCGAGTGCGGATATAAGAGAGTCGAGTAACCCATTCAATAAAGTTATAAAAAAAAATAGGTGAAAAATTGATCGAAGATGAAATTTCCTGTTCATTTTTCGTTTAATTTATCACCAACATGCCAGAGGAAAAGTGAACTTTCAGAATAATTCCCATAAAAAAAAAAAAAAAACATGAAATATGAAAATTATTCTGCAAATTCGGCAAAATTATGTCAGATCAAAGCTGTAAAATGAACGCGTAGATGATTTTTTTTCAAAATTTTTGTAAACATTTTTTTCAATTAACCAAGTTTTTTCAGTGCAGAAAGACTCAATTTAGGGCGCTGAATCACAGAAAACCAAAATGGGGAAAACGTTCGAGATTAAAACAGAAACGACTACGGTAAAATTTAGAATAAATGTAACATTTTCTTTAGTTTGATATATAGAATTCGTGGAAAATTGCAACCGAATTTTGGAGTAAAGAGAACTTTTGTCGAAAGGGCAATGCAATGGAGAAAAGTGAAGATTTTGTGCCAATTATTTCTTCTCAGAAATTAAGATAAAATTGCACAAAATCTTACAGAAAATTCAATTAAGATGTGAATAATCGTAACTAGAATTGACATATTTCATGGCCAATCATGTTTTGATAAAGATTATCATATCAGACAAAATTTGAATCCATTGATAAAAATGTGATAACATTGAATGATAAATGATAATTTGGTTATGACTCGGATTTCGGTTTGAAATGATTGCAGAAAAGACGATCACTGAATGTGTTAGAGCGAATTCAACAAGGGTCAAAACGGGAGGCGATTATCACTAGAAAACGTCGAACGAGAACAGGTAATGTTAATAACGTATCAATCAAAATTTACCCTTATCAGAGATGAAGATGTCATTACTTTCATTTTTTGATAATTTAAAACGTTGACAATAAATCCTGTCACATTTTCACGATAGCAATATCGGAGGACAGAATTTTGCTATCGCAGTAAGTATTTTCTTCGAGAACATAAAAGTAACGACATTTTAG
>LIAE01006820.1:10585-31542 GCA_002287525.1 Diploscapter pachys | reverse complement strand
TGACGTTTGGGTTATTTTAATAATTATTTATGATTAATCAGGGGATTAGGTGGTGATTTTTTCAGTAAAAGTGATCATGTTTCTTCAAAAATACCAAAATTTTAAGAAAAATATTTCTATTTCTAGATACCAAGAATCACCACCTAATTAGTATAATTATGTCGCGCGATGATTAGCAAATTTCGGTTGTGTTTGTATGTCTCGGAAATGGCACTATTATAGAACGTTGAGAAGTTATGATCGGTGCGAGAGAAAGCTGGGTGGAGTAATTGCCAAAAATTGCAGTAAAAATTAGAATAACGACGACGAACATCAATAAACTAGCGATCGTAGAAAGGAGCAACAAACGCGCATGAACGAATGAATGACTAAAATCAGACACAAGAATTATCGAGAAATTTGTGGTACTGAGGAATTTCATCGTAGAACCCCGAATCAATAGCAATTTAATACAAGATAATCTATGAAACGAGGAAAAATCACGGTTTCTCGAGAAATGTTGTAGATTTCTCCAAGTTTCACGCATAAAATGTCTAATAAGTATTGGCTATGTACGGTAAAATCGTTAAGGTCACTAGATATGAGATAAATGAGTAATGATATCATCATCAACGAATATATTGAATAAAATAGATTTTTTTTGGCATTTTTGCGTTTTCTTCTTTTCGATTCCAGTTTAAAACTAAAGAAACATTAGACACTATAGATCGGCACAGTTATTTCTAAGATTGACTAAATGATCTGGGCCTATCTAAACTCTGCCTAAATAGCGACTATTTCGCTGAAAATCTAAAGAATAAAGTAGAATTGGGAGGAATTATCACAATGAAAATGAATACCAACAATATGCGAAATTGTGCAAATGAAAAGGACGAAAAAACAATTGTGTTAAGACTCTCCACTAGTTTTGTACCAATATCGATCTGTAAAAAACCACGCGGACTTGAGAAAGTATGAAATAAATGACAAAAATATGGCTAAAAATGGGATTTTAGACGAACTCTCTGGAAAACCCCATTTTCACCCATGAACAAATGAGATGCTCACGTTAAAATCGGGTAAATTGTATGATGATGGACAAGTAATGCATGTAAATGATTGCAGACGTTATGGAATGGTAAACACGGATATAAGATGATAATCGATAAATCGATAAATGAATGATCAAATCATAAGAATCTACGACGGAAATGTGTTGCATATAACTGTTGTGACTAGGCGAGAATGGATTAAAATAAACAAACTCAATAAAACAGGGCAAAATGAACATGAGACGTGTTTTGTTGAAAGATTTCACAATGAATTTTCACATGTATTTCGTAAAGAAATGAATTGTTAAACTCAAGCACGTTTTTTCCTGATTTGGGTGATTATTTTTGCATGGACACACACGAATAAGAAGATAAAATACAAAGCAACGAATGAAAAGAATAATAAAATGTATACAAACTCGCATTATAAGACGTTTGTCGATTTTTGCAAAAATAAGGGGCGAAGGCGTTGTCACTCAACTAGACATCCCCCATTTTTACAAGAGCAACAAACAGGATAAAGCACAATGTATGGGTATTGGCGATGGTAAGTCTTGACGGGAAAAATGTTTGTCAGTCGGCTTCACATGTTTTTCGTTCTCTGAGCAATATCATGAATAAATAAGTGATGACGTCACACACAAGGATAATGAAAAGAAAATACAATAAAACATCAATGATGAAAAGTTGGTGTATAAATTGGAATGAGTAGAAATGTAGAAGGGAAAAGCTGAAGAAACCGTGTCATGGGGCGGATTTGGGAAAGAATAGCGCGAAGATGGTAGAGTTAATGAAGTCGATGTGTGGATGACGAAGACTCCTCTGAAGATACGCGGCACAATGTCGATTTGGATTTCTCGGATCGCGAGAAAATTGCGCCAGAAATAGATCAACTTAGAGAATTCAGAACTCATACACTGACGAAGTAAATTGCACTTAGACGTATTGTTACAAAAGGCATTTTTGGTAAAGAAGGGTGTGAAGAAAGAAGAAAGAATATTCTAATGGACTAAAATAAAAGCAAAAAATCTCTACTGGGGATTCTTTTGGCTAAACTTTCAGGCGATAAACAAAAATCCCCAGTAAGTACGAAAAAAAGAAGCTATCCAAAAAGTAGAGTACGACAATCCGAATAAATGATTAGACGAAGCTTAAAATAGCTATTTTTGCGGAAACACCTCGAGTTGACGAAGGGAAGACGCGCGGGGGCTGCTTGTTACCCGTACAGGGGAAGGTTGACAGAGATGGACATTGTATGTGTTGAGTGAGAAGAGAAATGACCAAAGAAACATGCAAAAAAAACAATCAATCAATGAAAGGAGATTTGCAACGATATTCTGCGGTATGGATTATTGAAGTTAATGACAAGGAAATAGTTATTTTGTGGCTGAATAATGTGTTTTTGGATGAGACGATGAGAGGTTTTTAGGGCGAATACGCACAAATGTGTATGGGAATATACTGGTATGTGACGATTACCTTGAGAAGACTAGGGGACGGCTAAACACCAAGATTATGAACGAATTAAAACGGAGATGATAGAATGATTTTGAAGTGTCAGTTGAAAAAAAAGATTATCACCCTATCATCCTTGGCAAAGAATAAAATAAAAATGATTCGAAGAATTTCACCCTGGTACAAACTCTGCTGAGACCCCGGTTACACAACATAATGATATAAAGATTTTGTTTCGGCTTTGCTACCATCAATTATGTGAATTATTGATTCCCTGATTTGGCAGTGCAGTGGAGTGGTTCAAATGCGGAGAGAGCTGAGACGAGCGCCAGCTGCGAGGATGTCAGTGCCGAACGGATCATAGTAGCGGATGGGCTCTGGAATCGATTTCGTTTTTTTTCTTCAAAGTTATTTTTCGAGGATGAGCAGCAGTTTGTTATCGTCTTTGAATTATATCAAACCTGCACCTTTTGCTCAAGATTGTTATTCGCGTTTAGCCTTACCTGGAGCCGATCCAATTCCATTGCTGATTCCAGTGCCTGGAGGCGAAAGACAGTCGCCGGACGGGCTCACGCTGTCCATCGAAGGAGGACTCACCGAACCAGCCGAACCGATCGACGGATCACCGGCAGTGTGACGGCGAGCCTGAGCGGACGGCACTCCGCTGAAGATGGAAGCCGGCTGCTGCTGACATTGGCAGCCACAGATGCACTTCATCTCGTCAGTCTGAGTTGCAGTCGACACCATGTTCTGAAAGCGTAATAATTCATTAAGCTCTTCATGAGGATACACGGTCAGTCAAACGGTGCAGAGAATCAAATTTTCTAGCCTCTCCAATACACTATTTCTCCTCGCTCAAAGTTTCAAATAAGAGTCCGCATTTTTGGATTGATGAATCGCAAACTTTCAACCATGGGACGATGAACACACTCAGTGGCTATGTCTATAGCCTCACTGTTGCAGATTTTTGAGAAAATGCTTGGCAATGAGCTAACCCTTGAAAATCGCTTTCTGAGCAACAATGCATTAAATAAATTTGACTGCATTGACAGACGACCGTGGGTAGTGGTCAAGATATTGGAAATTGATCCAAAGGTTCACAAAACGATCACTTTAGAACTATTCTGTCAAGTAAGATATGCATGCTATTGAGAACGAATCTCCTATTTTTGTTTTCGATTTTTAAAATTTGTTACCTTTGGGAACAGGGAATTGCCCATGTTCATCGGCATCATCGAAGTCGGAGTGCCGTCGAGCACTGCTCTCTCCAACGGAGAATTGGCCCATGGAGTATTGTTGAAGTACCACGGATCGATGCTTGGAGATGGAGTCGTCTAAATTCGTTGATTCTCGTCTGATTTCATCCATGTGTTTGGATACCTGGGTGAGAGGCGGCTGATTGTCCCAGAGACTAACGGGACGCTGAGTGCCTTGCATGAGGTGGCGTGGCTGCTGCTGCTGCGGAGGCATGCCCATCATCGATCCTCCATGCGTCGAGAACGAGCGAGCCAACTGGGCACGCATCGGATAGCGCTGAGCGGCTACACGCATCACGTCCAAGTCGGGGAAATTCTGCAATTCTCCATGCTATTATTCGTCATAGCTGTTCAGAATTCCGAATTTGTCAAAATTCCGAGTCGGAATCGAAATTTTTACTAGGAATACTGCAAAAGCGATTATTTTTAGCGCTTGTAGATACTAAACTCATCATTTCTGATGTATTTGAGGGAGTAATTAGGTAAAATTAAATAAATTTCAATCCCCGAAAATTTGAAAAAATTCCGAGAAATGTTGGGCAAAATGACCTCGGAATTCCGAAGGCTGCGAGCACTTTGTTCCCACGAGTGAGCACTTTGTTACCACAAGTGAGCACTTTGTTCCCAAAGCAGAAATAGTGTAGGATAAGAAGAAAAAAGGGGAGAAATAGCGTTTGGTAACAGAGTGCTCACTCTTGGTAACAATGTGCTCACTTTATTCTACTCTTTGGGAACAAAGTACTCAATCTTGGTAACAATGTGCTCATTATTTTCTTTGGTAACAAAGTGCTCACTCGTGGGAACAAAGTGCTCGCAGCCAATTCCGAACACCCATACTATTATTGGAAGATACTTGATCATCTGTTCTCAATTGCAGTAGTGCATACCTTCTTGATGAATCCCGGGTAGTCGTAGTGAGGCAGGTTTCTGCGAACCGACACGAACACGCGGTTGGGGAAGAGAGCGAACACCCATGGGTGAGACTGGATCAGGTTGAGGAACTCGTTGCGAGCGGCCATTCCCCTGCTTTCAGTGACGATTCCAAGACATTCGCGGATTTCGATAGGCATTTCAGCCGAGGTGAAGTACTCCCACAGAGCTTCAATCGAAGTGGCACCTCCACGACGCAGAAGGAACGAAGCCAGACGGCACACGCAGATGTAGACTGCGGAGTTCTGCAAGCACATTCGTTATTTGATTTGTCGAGCACCTTTGATTTGGTACCTGAAGAGCAATGGCGTCATCCTGGGTCAATCTGAAGATGTGAGTGCGACGCTCCACGAACTGTCTACGTTTGAGCGAGGAAGTGCCGACGTAGCGGAATAGCTCCTCGTCGCCGCAATTTGACATCTGCGAGTGCAGGCTGAAAATGAAACGTTTTGATGCTTTTTGTGAAATCAACTTTGATTACCTGCTGAGTTGGATCTGAGTGAGTCCGTGTCTCTGGAAGATGTTGAGCAGAGCCGGGATTGCCTTCGTCTCGAGTGCAGGCGAGTAGGCATCCTTCGAGTTTGGCGGAGTCGGATTCGCCTTCTCCAGATCAACTTCTTGTGCGTTTACGAACTCGTGCTCGGCTTCCTACAATTCTCATTGGCTTATTTCAATTCGGGTCAGCAGTGTTTCTCACCGGTCCAAAGATGGGGCTGACTTGAGTGGCCGTGTATTCATTGGTCTCGTTCAACGCGGCGCTGAACCCCAGCGTGAATCCAACTCGCAGAACACTGGTCAGATCGGTGAGCTGCTGAAATCAAAACACAGTTATTTTCATTATTGCATGACAACATTGTCCTTCTACTCGTTCACGTCTTCCCTTCACTACAGTATGACTCAAGTGTGAAATTAGCGGCGTGAGCATCTATTGTGTCTTCGGTGTTTCGTTACAACCCCTCCCCTTGACCTCGTTTCAGCATAATTGTTGACTCCGCACATATCTCATTGTTACAAGTACAAATTGGCGAAGAGTATCAAAATGTTCACGTAGCGCTATTTTTCTGTGGTCTTTCACCCGAAATTAGAAATCGCTCGTATTGCTGCAAAAAGTGACGTGCGCCGCTAGGAAATTACGGTTCTCGTAAGAGAGCATAATTGCCGGTAGAGGCTAGATATGTTTCATATTTCCTACTTGATCGCAGAAGTCTTTGATCTGGAACGAGATGACCATTTTGGTGTTGTTGTGACAAGTGATGAGGCCTGCTTTTGCCGAGAGCCAAGTCAGCGTGCCAGTGCCCTGGATGATTTCTGCTTTCGGCTGAAATTGTTTCGACTTAGTTTTCTTTGAAAGGTTTCAAGAATTGAACATTTTGTAACTTTGCAACTTGGAATATCACGATCAAGGATGCTCACAGGTATGCGAAATCATACCCTACCTTCTCTCCAGGGGTGTACAAAGAAAGCGTGTTAGTAAATAACTCTAACGCAAAACGCACTTTTTGGGGTAATTTTCAGAACGCAAACGCAAATTCAAAATTTAATTTTGTACACCCCTGCTTCTCTCTACTTGCTAAACCGGCCGAACTTAACTGAGATCGACCATGCTAGCAGATGCAGAATTAGGTAGGATACTGGTACGATTTTCGGTAACTGTGATCATCCCCTATTACGACATTGTAAGCGCTATCCTTTCTCCAAACCACGTTTAAATGTGGCAAAAGTTCCAAGTCGTGATTATTGGTTGTTTTCGAGATATTTTTATACCTGTGGAATCTCAATTGGTGGAGGTGGAGCCACGAGCGGATGACCTGCCGAGGTAGGCGGAGCAGCATGTGGCGGACCGTACAGTCCTGCGGCTCCGTTAAGTGCTGCGGCAGCCGCTGGGTTCGCAGCCATCAGGCCGAGTCCGTTCAGCTGACCTGAAATTCGATCCGATGAATGTAGAGGTACGAGTAAGATGAGCCTTTGTTATCGTTGTGTTTCTCAGGGAATGTTCAGTGAGGTGTAATTATATGTACTTTCCGAAACTTTTCTGAGAACATCGCAACTAACTATGACCTTCAACTTTACGGATTTTTAAAAAGACAGTTGCTCATAAAAAAAAGATAGTAATAGTAATCTTTGAATGTTCAGGCTACTTTCAAATCAGTTTATCCTACCTGGATAAGGCGGACCGATTGGGGGCCACAAAGGAGTGTGTGGTTGAGTTTGTTGAGTGAAGATTCCTCCCAAGTCAAAAGCCATGTCTGATTGCTAGCGTTTTATTTTTCTGATCACTGATATAGTCTGGATTGGTTGTTCTCGAGCAAGTCTTTGTAGGCTTGCTGCTCTCTGTGTTTGGTTGGAACTGTTGCCGATGTTTCGTTGAATCCTTCTGCTGTTAGATGTGTGTCGTCGTTGTCGTTGTTCAATGCTGCAATGTGCCTCTCTGCATGGACGCACACAGCCTTGTGTGTCGATATTCGCCGATTACCTGCAATCCATCGATTTGAGAATTGATTCACGAGGAAACAAGTTATAAGTTGAACGATTCATCAAAACACACATGTAAAAGCAATCGATTAATGATGATGCGAGAATTGACCAATGATTATCAGTGGTCATTTTTCTGTAAACATACGAGAGAAATTCAACATATGGAGGCAATAATGATGATAATATCAATGAAAACTCATGAATAGTCCACTCACGTAAAATATGCTATTTTCATAAGTTAGAAATGCTGTTTAAAAATGAAAAAATCGTCATCATTTGACATCAGAGCAGATTTCCACATAAGCAGACTATTAGTTAGTCTTTACGATGGAAGTAACTTGATGTAATGAATAGGATATCGTTAACAGTTCATATCAGTCAATTTGTCAATGTCAGTTATGCAGATGGATGAGATTTTATGTCGGCTAGATGAAAGAACGACGCCAGCTCAAACGAGAGGATAAGGCAATGCGCTGAATTGGATGAAAGTAATCCGAATCAGGATCAGCAGTAGAGATCAGATTCAGAGTGATGAATATTTAGTGACAGCCCCGGGGTTGAGATCGAAAATAAAGAATGAGGGCATGAAATGAATTAGATTAGATGAAATATAACTCAGATTTGTTAGTCAGGTTGAAGATCCAAAATAGTGGCTTCAGACCATTCGCCATTTCTAGGCATACCATAAAATGAACTATGCATCATTTCGAATACTCATCTCTTACGAACTCGACAGTATCGAAGAATAAAAGTGCATTCGATCGCATCGCTGATGAACATTATCGGACAGCGTATTTGAGAACAATTTCGTAAGAAGTTATAAAACACTGTTGACACTAATATGCCTAAATGCATAATTCCGTAATCGGGGGATCATAATTTCGCAGCTTGCGTCTTCGCGAAACTTGCGAAATGCCATTATTCACGCCTTCCTCGGATGATATTTACGCATTACGATCCACTCGTAATTTGCGTATAAAATGCGCCAGCCTTGATTCAAACGAACGAAAAATTCGGAATTTTCGAAATATCTTGTGAAATCGCGCCAGGAAGAAATCAATGAGTGGATTATCAGCGCTTGGGATCTTGAAATGCGAAAATACTGGAAGCGATCTGGGCGATGTGATCAGATCTGCGAACATGAGGAATTGAGAACGGAAAAATTCGAGGATTCGACGATTTATGATGGAAAATTCTTCATAATTCACGAGAAAGATTGTTAAAAATCGAGTCAAGCTAGCGCAGAAAATGAAAAATCAAAGCAAACTGCATGGGAATTGAAGCGAAAACTCAATGAAATATAGATGAAGACGATATCGACGGTGGTGGGATCGGGGAGTTTGTCGGATCGGATCTGCGAGAATTCGTGTTTCCCAGCAAGAATCGGTAAGCCAGATGCGGAGGCCGCCGAATGAAAGAAAAATCGATACACCAACCAGAGCAAGTTTGGGAGAGGGGAGCGATGGGGAAAGAGAAAGGGAAAGGGAAAGGACGAATGAAAGAGAAGGGGGAAAGACTGGGGCAAGAGAAGGCAAGGGGAGATGAGGAGAGCAACTATGAAAAACGCGCAACGAGACGAGAGAAGATAGCAGGCCGAGAGCGAGGAAACGCGTCGAAAAATCATATATTGGGCGATGTAACGAAAAGACAACGCGCTCGTCGAGTGAGAATACGGTATGTGTCAAAATACTGCAATCGCGAAAGGAAGAGCACAGTGCACACGGTTGGGCGGATGGATGGAGGTGTGCAGTGAAATGGAAATCGCACAATTGCAGATACAGACCAAAGAATCAAATGCACAAACGAATCGTACCGATTTGGGGTGGAGAGCGAAGAGTTGCGAAGTTTTCTAGGAAGGGACGATGATATTGAAAATATGAGATGCTTGAACGTTTATGAACCAAAGCGACGTTTCAGCAAGTGACTGGTACTGTCATCCAGAGCGATTAACTTGGTGGATCCGATATGGCCAGGATTTGATGTGATGGAGGGAGGTAATGAAAAATTTGATTGTTGGGAGGACGATTGATGGAAATCCTATTAGCAGGTAGGAGCAACTTTGCAAATTCGGGTATGAAAAAGTGTGAAGTGCCTGGATAACTTGCTAGATCCCAGATAGACGAATGATAGGCTACAATTTGTTGTGAGGATCAAAAAGTGGCAGTGGAGTGAGTGAGTGAGGGAATAATCGATACGACCGATAAATGCAACTAATGGAGGAAAACACGCAGTAAAATCTCTGCACGAGGAATGAGAAGGGCGTTCAAGTGTGAACGTGATGGGGGCAAAATGGAAAGAATAATACGATGAAGATATCGATTTTTATATAATAAATAGGGCTTTAGTATCGTATCAGTTACTATCATTAGATCAACACAAAGTTAGGAACTTTTATAATTCGAAAGATATTTGAAATTGTGGCATGATGAACGATATGAAAAGACTAGGGAAAGGTGATTTTTCAGCGTATGTATTTTTTATTCCAATGCCACGATATCGCTATTATTTCAGACTGGCAGACTGCAAAAGTGATAAGCTCGATTTTCAGAATAAATAAAAATGGAAAAGAGATGAACAGGGAGGAAAATTATTCGTTTCAGAAGCCTAATAAAACCCGATATCTAGGAAAATCTCCAAGTTTCGAAATGAATTATAAATCAGCGCTGAGAGTATGTGGCATTTATTACAATACCGTAAATTACTCCCCACACGGCCGAGTAATAAATAAAGAAAAAAGATACGCTAAAATCGATACGAACCAAATCAGAAATCGATTAGTTATCGACGAAATCAAAATAATAAAAAAAAAAACAATAAAAGGATGGTAGGAATTAGCAAAGAATGACTTGCAAAGTTTTGGAAGAGAGAACGAAGAGAAGGGGGATTTATTGCTGTAGAGAAGACAGAGGGAGGCCAGTTCACGCATTATACTGAAAGGCGACGAGGGACTACGTCAATCGCTGACGGCACAGAGAAACGCAGAAACTCGAAAAGTGAGAGATCACGACAGAATTAGAGGGTGGGAAAGAGCGAGAGGCAAAGTCAGAGACAGAATGCAGCTTGCGGTGTACCAATGCACTAACGCAGCGCCGCGGTCGGTCGAGAAAAGAGGCCAGCGACGATAGAACGCTGAAAGAAGAGAGAGCACAGACGACGAGAGTAAGCGAGGGAATACAGAAAAATAAGGAAAGAGTAAGAGACGGCAGACACTCAGACAGGGGAGACCCTGCAAAAGAGACGCAGAGGAATGGAGAGAGGGAAGACGGGGGGTAAGCGAATGAGAAAGCGTTCGAAGTGAGGAGAGTAGGGAAAATATAGAAAGGCTAGAGACGCGAATATTGCGTCCACTGAACGACGGACGCGATTGAGCGAGATAGCATTGCAAAAATAGGGGAAGAAAAGGGAAGACGGAATAGCGTGGAAAGTTATGAGGGTGGAAAGAAGGCAGATTGGAAAATAGTGGGAGGCTAGAGCTGAAGAGAGAGAGAGAGAGGAAATAGTGAGTGATTCTGCGGAGCGGGAAAAGAAGTTAGAAAGCACAGCAGCAGGAAAGACGAAGAGAATATAGCAAATTCAAGGGTTTGCTGCAGAAAGCAGGCAAAAGACGGGGGGAAACAAGGCAGTGGGGGCCTTTTTGCACTGCAACGAGGCAGGCAGGCCCACAACACCGCTTCGCCACTTCGGCCATAGCTCTTTGTCAAGCTCGTTTCTCTAGACCATCTCAAGTCCCAGCGATATTTCGATTGCAAGACTGACTGTCGAAACAACAAAGCTAGCACACAACTAAACTCGACTAAAAATTGAATGAAATAGTCGTCGATAAAAGAACAATGCTAGATTTTTCAGAGCGTTATGAGAAATACGCAATGAAAATTGCAGAATTAAGTGAGGAATTCAATGGAATGAACGTTTGATAGAGACCAACGTAGTGTCAATAAAGTTCATCATCTTTTTTTTTTTTTTTTTAATTTATCGATTCAAATAAAATTTGGAATGGTGATGAATCTGATCGCAATTTTCGATAAATCAATAATCCAGTTGATATTTCTGAACCATTAAAAAATGAATCATTGTTTTAAAACTTTTTTTAATAGAACCTAGAAAAATCGAATCATGAGAAATGAAGACGGCGAAAATCTCTGGGGAAATGCGCTCTCGGCAAAAGACAAATTTGAGAATTTGAACTGGAAAATAAAAGGGCACAACCGGGCTAAGAAATCGCATAGAACTGCATTTTCTTTGCAAATTTACTAAAGCTACAAAAATAATACTTTTCGGTGTTCAAATTGCATCGTAGTCAAAATATGATTCACGAACGAATAATCGCCATTTTTTCTAGAAGCTCTAAAGCGAGTAAGGAGCTTTTTGATGACCCATAAAGTGATCGAGCACTGATATTTCGGGCACCCCTTTCGTCGACTTTTCAGATAAGAGTTTTTTTTTTCTAAGCTTGCGAAACATGGGAAATTAACAAGTCGAATGCGTAATAGGCTGACCTCTACAGAATACAAGAGGGATGGCACTGGCATATTCAAACTTGCAAAGAAACTCTTTGGTCACTCCATTACTTTTCGGCAAAATGAAATCTTGTCCTTTGATATCAGGGAAAAATCGAATTTCAAATTACCGGTTACTTCTAGCTGCGTTTTGTCATTATTTTCTGCAAGAAGAATAGATTATCCCTACAATTTGTTTATAAGTGCAAGAAATTGTAATTTATGAGCATCTAAGATGATTTTCAGAACCTATCCTTCAGTATAGAATAAAGGTTCCCTTCTCGCTTTCCTCTAGTCCGAATATGGAAATGTAGAGGGAATAAAGGAAGCAATGGAAGAAGTGAAGAGGAGTATGTTTTCTGCCTAAAGCAATTTGTATTTGTATGCACATCGATGCTAACCCAGGCAGATATAAGATGAAGCTGAAAGATGGAGAAGAAGATGAAGATGTTATTGAGAGGAACTGAGAAGGAACGAAGGAAATAGTGCAATCAATTTGGAAAGGAAAAACTAATTGTAAGAAATTATAATACAAAACAAAAATACAGTAATTGAGCTACAAAATGATGAAAAGATAAAAAAAAAACTAAGAACATTAGAGTGAAAGAAATGAGTGAAAATCGTAATAAATCCTGATAAAATTAAAAAGTGATATTTAAATCAAAATGATGAAAGAATTGGCAATTAATAAAAGTATTACGGCAAAAGTTAACAAAATTTGCATTTTTAGGAATTCGTAAATAATTTCATTCGCTTTTTCGTGCTACTTTTATTAATTTCCAAAGAGTTGATAGAAAAAGCATACGAAAATTCGGATAAAACACAAAGCACACAAAATAAAGAACACTTCAATTAGAAAGAAATAATGAATGAAAAATTTTTTAAAATAAAAAATAGTGCAATAAATTTAGATTACAAAGAAACGCGCTTACGAAACATTTCTTACTTGTGCAATGCGCTCGAAGCTACTCCACACTCTACTCTCTTCATTTTTCTTCTATTATCTTCAATTTTCATTGCACCTGTTATTTTCTCTGTTCTATTATCTTTCAGTGTTTCGGTTTCTTTTTCTCAAATTTTCCCTTCAGCATTTTGATTTTGATAAAGTGATAAGAACGCATGGCGAAATGCATCGCTGGGCAGAATTGCAGGTTTTTCGCACAGCATTATGCTTTATTTAATGAATTATCCCAGCCAGTTTTGAATTACTATTCCTCATCACATGCCTGAAAATGGTGACGAATCTTTGTAGTTATTTTATTTCAAATCTGTCGATGGGAGCTCGCGAAAAAAACCACGATTGCTGTTTGTTGAGAGGGAAGAGAAAAAACTATAAGACAATTAGGAAGCAACGTAACAATAAAATGGGCAATCATTCGGGACTGCATCTATTATGAATTATCTGAAACGTTTTTGCCTTCCTATTCTTCAATACGATTTTGAAATCAGTCATCAATATTTCTAAATCTATGGGCTGCCATTGATCGAGCCTACTGTTGCTTTATTGACAACCTTTCAAAATGTGTTGTTTCAGGCGATTTTCTAACATTATTTTTCATTATGTGAATACAAAATTTTTGAAAGCTACAATAAAGACAGCTTTATGAACCAAGTTATAAGTCATTCTAAAACAAGTACAAAAACTAAATTTCTATTCCGAAAGATATCATTGCAATTGAAGCAATAATCGAGTTAGTTGATGTAGAACTGAGAAAACAACCTCGTAATTCCACTCGTTTATTCGGCTCCTTGAATAAGACACAGGGACACAGGAATACATCACGGCCTGTCAACGCGGACATAAAGCGCTAATTTCTAGCCTCTCTAATGCACACTATTTCTCGCCGACGAAATTTGAATTTCTGGCATTAGGCTCTTTAGATGCGCTAATTCGCGAAAAATGAACCGTAGGGCGATAGACTCGCTAAGTGCCCATCGATGTACGGTTCCGGATTTTTGAAAAAATACAAATTAACTGATGCCCGAAAATAACTTTGAAAGTGACAATGTCCTCTTTTCAACTATGCTGACAGGCCGTGAGTAATGAAGTTTTTTTCGCTTGAAAGTGAAGTCTACATAGTGTACTCAAATTTTATGTTCGAAATGAGACGTTCATGCTGTTTTGATGGATAAACTTAACGATTGAAAAACGACGATTTATTCCGAAGTCAAGATCATAAGTACCCGCTTTGTTAATAAATAAATAAACGAATGGAACATAGCATTTTCCTAGTCCCAGAAATGAGAAATTATAGTTCTTGTACTAGTCAAATAAGAATTCACATAATTAAAGGGTGAACTTATTCCGGAACAGCGGATGATCGTCTGGGCGTGGCGCCGTTCTCCTCACTCGAATCGGGGGAATTCGAGTCGCGTTCTTCGGATTCGGGCTGTTCGTCTTCTAAAAATGAGTTCTCTGTATTTGTCGGTGGATAGAGGCGAAGCAGTGTAGAGAAAGGAGAGAAATAAAAAAAGATCCGCTGACAAACACAGCCGTATGTGTATATAAGTCGCCAACAAATACAGGGGCCTTGAAAATGACATTTCATTACTAGAAAGATATTCAGGACAACGAAATTATCATTCACCTGAACAACATATCTTTCATGAGCTTATAAATATTCTTTCATCTAAAATTTGAACGCATATCTTCATCCAAATTAACTCGATGTTAGCTTTTTCCTTTCATATTCTTAAAAAAATGTTTAAAATAATGAGCAGGTGCTATCATAAAAAGCATGTTCGCAGTTGAAATTATTCTGAAACCTACCCGTGATGAATTTCTGGAACACCATCAGGACGGCGTTGAAGGATTGCAGTTGGGCACGTCTTTCGGATAACTGAATATAAGAATTTTTGAAAGGTTTTCTTCAAAAAATAAAAAATAATTTTAAAAAATCAACCTTCTGTTCCAATTGCTTCTGTCGTTCTTGCAGCTGAACCAGCTCGTCCTGCAGTTCGTGGATTCGTCTGAAAATTCAGAATAATGACCATTTTCTGCCTGTATTTTTCCGAATTATTTCTATATGTAAAGAATAATTTTCTAACTTTGCATACATTGTTTGCTTTAAAAAATAACAAGAAATTCGAACCGATTCGTTTCAACTCTCGACGGGTTCTCCTCGATGACGTTCACCAGTTGCGAGTATTCCTGCTTGTTACGACGAATTATACGCACCTGAATTTTTAGACAATCATTATTCAGTCAAAGATTGGAAATGTGTTTCAAAGGGTCGTTATAAATTCTATTCTTTGTAAAATAGTGATATTCTCTCTTTATCGCGTTATACCTATTTCATAAAATAATAGTAAATTTTAGCGAAAGTCAAATAATGCATAAATGGCAGTGAAATAGCATTTAGAAAGAAAATTACAAAACACTTTTCTATACTATTTCGTAAATCTTATTGTCACGTTGTCTTGTATTTTTCAAATTGCCAAAAAAGTAAACAAGATGAAAAAAAACCTCTTGTAGCCTCTTTTTGGACTCCTCCATCTTAGTCCTGCTCTGCTCGATGGACTGCTTCACCTCTTCGGACGTCTTTTTGAGCTCTTCGATTTCGGCCAGAATTCGACTCGTCACGTGCATGATTTTGATCGCCGTCAGCTCGATCGAGTCGATCTTAAAAACAATACTATTTTCAGGAAATAATTTTTTTCGTTTGTTTCTTCAAAATAGTCGAACTTTAAAATTAAATTTTTAAAATGAGTTTCAAAAACCATATTAAAAAAAAACGGAAACTTTTATAACTTGTTCAGCTCAGTATTATAAGTTAGCATATTCTACAAGGAAAAAATTAATCTTTTCTTCAAATTCAGCAAACACGAGTTTCAAAAGCATTTTTATGAACTAAAAATTTTAAAAGTTGTACGAAAGTCAAAACATTTTTAAAAAATAAAGATAAAAAATGCCGACCTGTTTGAGTGCCTTGACGCACTCCTCGAGTTTCTGCTCGTCGCCGGCTGCCACAATCTCCTTCACCGAGTTTATCAAGATCTGAGTATTTTGCATATTTTCAAAATTACATGAGTTGTAGACCAGGATAAGAAAAACAATCATTACATGAGGTAGAATGGGAGAAGATAAATGAAGTCATTAGGGACAATTTGAAATCTATAAATAGATGACGTGAGCTATACTAAAAGGATAGGAAAAATAATAAGACTGGAAAATATAAAGTGAAAAACTTGATGAAGTAATTTTAATTTACCTGAATCCGCTTCTCCTCGCCTGCACCATCTCCGTCCGCTTGCAATTTCCGAAGCGCTACTTCGTCCTTCATTTTCTGGAATGAAATACAAATAAGTCTATTTCGAAAAATACACATCTCTTCATTAAACTTTTCCTCGAACTTGGAACAAAGTTAGCAAAAAATACACGAAAATGCTAATATTTCTGTTACGGTTTGAACCAAATAAAAGAAATAAAATGGCTTCTTATGAAGAATTTTATTTAGTGAAAACAAAAACTTTGATAACAACAGAAAGGAAATGTAGTTAAAGAAACAAGAGAAACGGGCTTGGTTGGTGCCAAGGAATCAGGAAATCAAGGAACCACGAGCGAGGCATCAGGAGATATCCCAGCCGGTTCCGATTTAATGGTCCTTGATTTACGCCTTCGACTCCTTCTTATTCTGGTTTCGCTTGTTGTGCTTCTGAAAATTTCATTTTTAGAAATAAAAATAACAGGCGGTTGCTTTTTCAAAAGGAGTAAATCATTTTGATAAACTCATAGTCTACTTCGAAGAAAAGATAATTCAGTTTATCACTGATAAAAAGAATAGCAAATGCATGTCGCTGGATTTTTCTTGACAGAAAGAAAACATTCGGGTATCACTTTTGTTCAATTTTTGAAATTCTGTCAAGTTCAAGAAAACCCGACAAAATAATTTCTAGGAAGAAATCTTGAAAAAATGAATTAAAAATTTTTCGTACCTTGGCGAAACGAAGATTCTTGAGGAACTTAGCGTCGACGCCCTTCATCGACATGAATCTGCTGCGCGTCGGCTTCGTGATGCCGTTGCGGTGGTCCTTGCGGTCTGCAAAATGCGACAAATCAATAAAATTTGAAGTGCAGAATATCTTTGACAGAACTTGAAATATTAACATTTTCTAGTGAACCCTATTTCAAAGATTTCGTGAAATTGAAGGAATTGGGCTCCCTGGATTTATCACCCGGTTTTAAAGGCTGAAGGAATGTAAGCGAAGAAGAAAATACAAAAAAGGCCGGTGAAAAATCCAGAGGGCCCAGGAACTCATAGCGAGGTTGTTCTTGGATAACCTATTTTCAAATAAAAAAGATGTTCATCTAGAGAAAACCCTGCCATTTTTAGATTTTATACTTTCTAATTTTGTCGATTTGTTGATAGAAAAGTTGCTAAAGTTTTGGAAAAAATGAAGTTTTTTTTTGAAAACTCACTCTGATGATGGGACGTGTGATTCTTGGACTTGGCCATTGTGGCTTGAAGCGGTTACCCGGTCGACTGAAATTTTCAATTTTAGAAAAATTAGAAGAAAAATCCAAAAATAAAGTGAGGAATCGAAAAATTTCTTGAACTAGCCTAAAATATTCACGAACGAATTCAAGACCTATCGGGAAAGAAATTGAAAATTTCAAGTTTGAGAATGATTCCAGAATGTTCACTTTAATTTTTAACGTTAAAATGGTAAAATATGATTAAGATAATTAGGGTAATTAGCGGAAAATAAAAAGTGAAAATCGGAAAATGAAAGGAGAGAAAGAATAGTTGCGTAGTGAACAAATGTAAACGCAGGACGGCGTATAGAGGAGAAAGAAGCGTGCTTGAAAAGTGAATTTGTTATCGAAAGTGAGAGAACTACGGTAAAAAATTAAACAAATTTGAGAAGGACGAGAAAAAATTTTATGAAACTTTTTCTTCGGGAATTTCAAGATATGTTTTCACCAAACTTCTAAAAATTCATCAAACACTACAATATGCGACTGATGTCCAAAAATACAGTACCGAGTGAAAAATCTTTTTCATCTGATAAAAATCCGTTTCGCATTGATAGTGAGTGGGGTCTTCGTTCGCTCGATTTTAGGAGATCCCGTTCATACTTAGTTGCAATGCAACTTACAATTTGCAACTCGCTTGAAATAGCTTAGCTTGAGAAATGAAGAGCGCGATTGCATCATTTTGTGCTCTTCATTTCCCATGCTATTTCAAGCAAATTGCATTGCAACTAAGTATGAACGGGCCCGGAGAAAAGTGTCCGTAAATCTGCCCATCGCCAACTATTCGCAATAGCCCATTTTTATCCGAACTCTCTCGATTCTTTCGCTGCGTGTGTTTCCAACGCGGTTTCGCGAATTTCCACCCATTGAAAACATAATATTAGCCACATAATGCAGTGTGTATCAAATTGATCTCACGCAACGACACGACTATTGTGGACGCAAGCTAATCCCTCTCTATCTCTCGACTTCTCTACCTACAAGTTTCCGCCCCCTCGAACTCCCACCTGTATATAAGGCAGTAGGCGTTCCTATTCGTCATCTATCATCTACCATCTACCTTTTCACCATTTTCTCACTCATTTGCCTTTTGTATTGTCACATTGCATAAGGAATGAAGTATTTATGCTCTCCCTGAGTATAATTTGGTTTTACTGGCTAATCAGTAAAGGCGGAGCGAGTCGGAAGGTAAAAATTTGTTAAATAATTAAATTTAAATTGAAGAACGCGATAACGGCAGCTACGGAAGTGGTGTGCCTCGGCTGTCGATCGATCAGACGGTCAAAAACGCGCGATCACAGAGCAGAGACGAAATCCCCGGAATGCCACAGCAGATGTAGATCAAGTTGGCTGAGCCTGGAGATGCTCTTTCGGACTGAGGATGATACTCGAAAAACTTTCCACATTATACATATGAGGTTAGCAAAGAATTTTCCACTGAACTATAATCTCCACATCAATTTTTTTGGTCATTAATGTGCAACATTTGCGGATAAAAAATTCTACCACAATTTCCACTAGAAGTAGTGACTTTGTGAAATCTCTACGCAGAAATTGTGCGAAATTTTATCCGAGTATTGTTTCCTAAATTTCACAGCTGATAATTCATACTTTGAATTGTTTGAATGATTCATTTTTATTATCACATGAAGAACTAATTTTTTCCTATCTTTATCCTCGTTATAAAGTGTTTACGATTTTCTAGATGATGCGAAAAATGATATGCTGAGTAGAAAATAAACAATCGTTTTTTCATAGAAATGACACTTTTACTATTTTTAAAATGAAAAATAAATATGAGTATCAGCCATGAAGGAGTCCGTTCTTATTTGTTTGAGTTACATCAAGAGGAAATTTCGGTTTATTACAATTGGTTAAATTCGGAATTCCTCGTTTTTGAAAATCTCCAAATTCATTTTACAATTATTGGAATTTCAATTTTTATTGTTGCCCATTTGCTTTATGAAATTTGATTTGTAGCGAATTTACTTTCGCAATGTTTTCGATTTTTGAATGAATTTCGAAAAGGCCGGGCCGATTATGCGTTATCGCATTGTTTACGACATAAACACAAGCAGCTCTTATACGAATGTTGGTCGTTATTTTTGAAATTCGAATCGTAAGATTGGTAAGAACTTGTCACATTATATAGAAATGACGTGCTTTTCATTGCGAGTTTTTATCCGATAACGAGCAGTTGTTATCAACGGTTGAGTGGTCAAAATAGTATTTTCCAGGCCACCAACCGAGCGTTTTGTCTGACGTTGGTTCGTGGTGAATAAAATTTGCAAAAAATAGTAATTTTTATAAAGGTTAACCCTTCACCAGGTTCTTATCTTTTGAATGCTCAATAAACTTTACTTATCTAGCTCGAAGAATTATTAAACAAACAAACTTTTTTAGTATTGCTCATATTTACTAACCGCATATTGAGTATAAAAATCGGGGCCATTTTCCCATAATACTCTCAACTTTATTTCGCTAGCGCTCCAAGTTTTCTCCTACTATTCCATCATTCCATATCCCTCATAGCGCAACATAGTATTTTTTTACCTTTTAGATTCTATGATAATAATAATATTTGAGAGTGCCTATGCCTATAATTACTAAATATTAATTATTACTTGATTACCAATTTGCTCTGCGACTAATCCCTTTTAGTTTTGTATCATAACTTTCTCTGGTATATCTGCGAACCTACTTTCCTCCCCGTATATCATCTATCCCTGACTAGTTTTTATGATGGCATAAAATTTGGTGCATAATGCGCTCTCTCCAAAAATTAGCACTATCTGCACGTTTTCCTCTAACTCTCTGACAAATGAGAGCGCACACTTTGCACCAGATTTGACGCCATCATGCAAATTCGCCAGAGATAGACAATAGTTTCTTCATCGGCTGAAAAACCTCTCTAGCTCTAGATTTGTTATTGTCTATTCGCCAATTCTTCGCAGCTAAACGCTTTTTCAAAAAGACGATAACTATTGAAATTTCTCGATTTCTAGATCGAAATGGGATTGGCTGTAGCGGCGACCGTGCTGACCGGTGGTGTGGCGGTAGGAGTTGGGGCAGGGTCGGCAGCTGTGGCAGCTGGAGGCGGAGTTGCAGTTGCAGTCGGTGGAGGGGCAGCCACCGCCGGGGCGGCTGCAGGAGCGGCTGCAGCAGTCGGCGAGGCCGCAGCAGCGACAATCAGCGCTGTTGCTGCTCCACTCGTCGCGGCTGGACCTTTAGGATGGATAGCTTTAGGCGCAGGTCAACTCGTTTTTATATATAAGGGCCTGTATGTATAGCCGTTTGTAAAAAAAAAAAAACTTCCGCGACAATGTATCTGCCGGTTCTTCACTCACTCACTTTCCCCATTATCTAATGAATACAATCAATCGATTTCAGAAGACGAGGGATCATTCGACTGCTGGAGAAAAGTGGTGCACGACTACGAGACACCGGCAGAAAGAGGTCGTCCCCTGCACGAGATCATCACCGATCCGCGTGTTGTCGAAGTGCGCACGGAGGAACGCGATGGCTTCTGGCCGCAGTACACGCTCAAGAACCAGTGGGGCGAACTGTTCAGAGTCGACTACGTCCTCTTCCCCACTAACGAGATCTTTGCTCATGCTACTCTGATCTGATCGATATTTATCAGATTTTTTGTTGTTTTAGATTATTCTTTATTCACATCTTACGAGTTAACGAATTCTTGTTGTAAATTGTGAAAAATTGGTCCATTTGTTCAAAAAGTTTCCACGAAGCTCTTCTAATAAATAATATTTTTTTAGAATTTCATGTAATATTAATGGGTTGAATCCCATTTTACCTACTCTTCATTTTGCTTAAAATC
>LIAE01006820.1:0-10439 GCA_002287525.1 Diploscapter pachys | reverse complement strand
ACTAAAGTATTTAGGGATCATTCTTCTCCTGGCTGGTCGGATCTCCATTCGCGATCGCAGTCGGCAGCGGCGCTAGGGCCCATTCGAATGGAGGTGGCGCGGTGGCTCTGTCTCAGGGCGAAGGGGCACAGGCCACGGCGGTATCTAACGGAGGATATGCAGAGGCTGCTGCGATTGGTAAGCTAATTCTTTTGAAATTTCATATTGTCGCCACAAAATGGTTAAAACAGCTGAACAGTTACAGTCCTTATGACCTCTGTATGTCTAGCTTGCGTCATTTCAATGACAACGAATTTTGCATTGCGCAACCGTATGCGAAATGGCTAATCTTAAGAATACAAAACGAGTAAATAACTAATAAATGCAAGAAAGAGTTTTATCTGCATTGCTTTCCAAACTATATAGCTGAGGGTTTAGGGTTTTGAAAGGCCACTGATATGTGTGGAAAAAATCTAGCTATTCATCATAAAGAGGAATGTTAAGAAGATAGATTATGAAATATGAGAAGAAAGCTCTAGAAAATTGTGAGTTTCTCAATGGATAAGTTGTTGGTGTTTATGACCAAGGAATCTTTTACGCTCAGAAAATATTTTGCAGCTTAAAATTATAAGGGCAAACGAAAATATTGATAGTGATTTTTATAATTTTAGGAACTCAAGCAAAATCGTCCGCAACGGCCAACGCTGGAGAGATCGCCATCGAAAGAAATCAGGTCAAAGAAGACGGATCTGTAAAGCACGATGAATTTTTCAACCACATTTAACCATTTAGAATATTTTATTATTAATTGTTTCCAATTTCCTATAAATATAAATTCCATTAGCTCTATGTTCATATAAGCAGCAAAAATTAAACTTATTATTAAATTTAAAATCTATTTATTCTCGTTAAATTTAGGGAGAACTTGAGCCGAAATGTTCGTCCACATCTCGCTTGTATATTTTCTTTAACGATTTTGTCCCTCTATCTTGCTATGGGCTAAAATTGCTTCCAACTTTTTGTAGTTTCAGCCTTAACAAAATTTTTACTGTACGCAGTTACACCTGTATATTTTTCAGTCTAACTCAAATTCTCCTAAGGTTTGCTTAAGATACGTTTACAAGTTTTTAGGTAAAGTTTTATGAAAGTCCAATGTAATAATTTTATATATAACGTTTTACATGCATTATAACCTTATCGACTAAATGACAAAATTTGCAAGAATTTCATGTTCTGAAACACGAGAGTTTTCTGGAAATAACTGATTCATTATTTATTGGGAAGAGCGAATGATATTTTGTTAAATAGTTTGTTCCAAGCACTGAACGGTTGGGACCTAACGTATGCTTTCGTTTGCTGAAAACGAATGCACGAGAGAGAAAGAGACAATGGCTGACGCTTTTCTTCTTTTCCCCTGACTCTCAATTTCGCAAGCCATAGCATGAGTCAGCCTCAAGCACCAATTGCTCGCGAGTCGCGAACAATGTGTTAGTCAGTCTGACGAACAATCTGTGTTGGTCAATCTGATGAACCTAATGAATCTGATGAACATTTGCAACAAATCGCCTTTAAAAGGACCCACACTAGCATTTCGGCCAAATAGTCTGCATCTTTGCATTTAGAATTTCTATTTTATTTTCGCTATACAATTTTATCGAGATTTTTTACTATTTTTACCACGAGAAAGTTCTTTGACTCGCTCTGTCCATTTTATTCTTTCCTCCTTTTCTCTGCTATTTCTTTCTGAGCTGACCTTAAGCGCCAATTGCATCGAATTGAAAAGTACTATGTGAATATATTTCTCGATTTCTAGATCGAAATGGGACTGCTTGCAACGGCGACCGTGCTGACCGGCGGCGTGGCGGTGGCAGTCGGTGCAGGAGCGGCAGCATCGGCGACTGGGGGCGGAGTCGCAATCGCAGCTGGCAGCGGAGCGGCAGCCAGCGCCGGAGCAGCCGCAGGTGGAGCGGTCGCAGTCGGCGAGGTCATAGCAACGGGAGCCAGCGCTGCTGTTGCTCCACTCGTCGCGGCTGGACCCGTCGGATGGCTAGCGTTGGGCGCAGGTCAACTCGTTTTATATATAGGGGCCTGTATGTATAGCCGTTTGCAAAAAAAAAACTTTCGCGGCAATGCATCTCTCGGCTCCTCACTCACTCTCTCCATTATCTAATGAATATAATCAATCGATTTCAGAAGACGAGGGATCGTTCGACTGCTGGAGAAAAGTGGTGCACGACTACGAGACACCGGCAGAAAGAGGTCGTCCCCTGCACGAGATCATCACCGATCCGCGTGTTGTCGAAGTGCGCACGGAGGAACGCGATGGCTTCTGGCCGCAGTACACGCTCAAAAATCAGTGGGGCGAACTGTTCAAAATCGACTACGTCCTCTTCCCCACTAACGAGATCTTTGCTCATGCTACTCTGATCTGATCGATATTTATCAGATTTTTTGTTGCTTTAGATTACTCCTTATTCATCTTACGAGTTAACGAACTCTTGTCGTAGATTGTGAAAAGTAGGTCCACTTGTTCAAAAAGTTTCCACAAAGCCCTTCTAATAAATAATCTTTTTTTTAGAATTTCATGTAATATTAATGGGTTGAATCCCATTTTTATCTATTCTTCATTTTGCTCAAAATTTTCTTAGTATGTTGCAGAGTCTATTATTTTTAATGGTGATGGAAAAGGGAGCGGCGTCAATGTCCAAAATTCCTGCAGCCGCAGCCCATGCAACGGTGTCTCAATGTGCAACCGCCTCGCCAATGCCTGACTGGAATTCGCTTCCTGTTTGGAGTTTCGGCGCTTAATTGGTACATATATTACATTTTTGAACCTACAATGGTATTTATTAACTTGTAAAACTAAAGTATTTAGGGATCATTCTTCTCCTGGCTGGTCGGATCTCCATTCGCGATCGCAGTTGGCAGCGGCTCCAGGGCTCATTCGAATGGAGGCGGCGCAGTGGCTCTGTCTCAGGGCGAAGGAGCACAGGCTACGGCGATGTCCAACGGAGGATATGCAGAGGCTGTTGCGATTGGCAAGAAAATTCATAAACTCACAAAATTTCTGCGCGTGAAAATTTTCTTGAATGGATTCGGGGTGAAATAGACGTTTTATGCAATATTTCCTCATTGAAATAACTTTTAATGAGAAGTCGATTTCAATGAATACGTGAAAGAAACCTTACTATTCGTCATTATAACGAATGTTAAAAGGATGGATTGGGAAATATGAGAGGAAAGCGCTAGAAAATTGTCAAAATTTCGCAATGGATAAGTTGATGTTTATGACCAATAGGAATCTTCTACGCTCAGAAAATATTTTGCAGCTTAAAATTATAAGGGCAAACGAAAATATTGATAATAATTTTAGGAACTCAAGCAAAATCGTCCGCAACGGCCAACTCTGGAGAGATCACCATTGAAAGAAATGAAGTCAAAGAGGACGGCTCTGTAAAGCACGACGAATTTTTCAACCATATCTAACTATTTTGCGATATTTAAAATATTAGCTTTTATTGATTTCTTGATTATTCCAGCGTTAGTTATTGTTGAATTCATAAAGACATATTTACAATTTTCCGTGCTTACACAACTGATATCGTAACCGTTAGCCCCATGCTTACAATATATATAGTCTTGCAAATCAAACTATTTAAAAAAAAAAAACATAAATAAAATAACATATTACCCTTTAAATTTGTATGAAAATGTTCGGTTATTATGTCAAATTTAATGAGGGTGCGTACAGAGTTGGCTCGGCTCGGACAAGCAGAAAAAATAGTATACGAAAGTGAGAAACGAAAGGAGCATGCCTCTCACTTTCGCATACTATTTTTTCTGCTTGCCTGAGCCGAGCCTACTCTGTACGCATCCTAACGACTATTTTCCAAAATTGCTGATAAAGTGAAATTCTGCCTTGAAAATGACTGATAAGATGATAAATTTAATGTTTGAATAGTGCAATCGAAATCACTGACTGAAAATTGTTATTTTTCATGCTTCATTTGGATAAATTGAATAATTCTTATAATAATTTTTAAGTTGTTTTTTTGAAAAAAAAAAAAAATTTCAGACATATTCGAAAATGTTATCGAATTTTCCATTTGAAATTGTCGATGAAATTTTATCTTATTTGCCACCTAAAGATATCATCAATGCAATACGAATCAATAAATACTTATGGAATATCTCCCATTCTTCGAAGTCATGGCTGAGACATCGATTAGGAGGTTAGTGAAAATTAGAGATGGAAAATGAAACATTTTTAAAATTTTCTAGTCATTAAAAATATGACTCTTTAAAATTTCAATTTTAAAAATTCGGAACCAGAGTTTCTAATATTTTTGGTTATAAAAACACAAAATAACCTTGCATTGAAAGAAACACAAGCAATTATAAAATTTGAAATAGCCTAGGAATTATTGAATTAAAGAACGATCTAGCATTAATTATCTCACTTTTTCGATCTTCAAGACATTTGAATTCAATTTGAATCAACTTTTTAGTTGCTGTAATTTTGAAAATGGATAGCATGTTAACGGATAGACTCAGGTGTCCGTCTCGAGTAAGTTAACAATTTTTATTTATTATAATTTCAGACTTAATTTAATAATTTTTATACAGCTTGAAATAATTAATATCTTCATATTTTAAGTTTTAGCCTCATGAACGTCAATATACAATTGTAATCGATAAAATAAAGGAATTGTGCTCATATGGTGGATATCGTAGCGAATGGGAAATAGCTAAAATATATTTAAACGTAAAATGTTGCGAGGAACATTACAATGTTTCTGGTGACCTTCTACCTGAGAATTTTCCGAAACCAGAGCAAATCGTTACCGAATTAGGAGGATTTAGACACCGAATGACGAAAAGTATTCAATAATTTAAAATTCCGTCATTAACATCATTATTCAGGCGTATACAATGTGAAATTTCGTGAGTCTGATGAAGCACTCTCATTTCTACAACCATATTTGCTATATTTAGCAAATTATCTGGTTGCAAACATTTTTGAAATTGTAAGAGAAAGAAAAATAGCAAGATGAGGGAATAATTTAGAAAATCGACTTTGAAGCTATAGATGATTGGTATAAATTGGCTCCATTCTTTGAAACGGATAACACTTTTCGTTGCATTCCATCCGTTGAGCTAAGTCGTTTGGCAGTTGATACGAACGTGTTCTTCAATTGCAAATTATTTAATAGAGGTAGCAACAAATAATATCAGGAGTGCAAATTTTGACACGATGAGTGTACGAGACACGCAATGGTACAACAGAGAGACAGAAAATAAGAAATAGAATATCTCGCGTCGTCGATGAGAAACGAGAAACGGAGAGAGAATACGTATGATGTATTTTTCTAAATAATACATGACACGCATTCTTTCTAACCGTATCTCGTTTTTTTTCTCTTCGCAAAACATGCTATTTCTCGTTTCCTATTTCTCTGTTGTTTTATTGTGTGCCTCTTAGTTCATATTGTTAAAAAATCTGTAGTCCAGAACAATATGCATTTTTTCCTATTAAAGTGTGTCTAAAATTTAGGTATTCGAGATCTAAATTATTTTTGCATTAAAGAAATAAGTAACGATGATAATTCGTTTATTTACCATGATCGAATACGTAATGTAAGTAATCTACCGGCAAAAATTCGGTTATATAGCGATCTAGGCTAATAAGATGCAAATCACATTTCGTGAAACGATGTTGCCGATTAGAGACGAGCAGTTGCTTTTGCTAAATAAGCGAACAAGACTAGATTTAAGAGATATGGATCATGTTACAAAAGAGGGGATCGCCAATATGATTACGGTATTATTTTGATTATTCCGAAAAGACGAATAGATAAAGTTAACTAATTTTTTCATAAATCCATTAAATAAACGTAAAATTTCTGTTCCTTTTATCGTTATTGCTGTTTTTTTTCATTTATTTAAAAAATAAGTTCAAAGGATCTAACAATAACGAATAACGGATGCTAAATTTTGCCTACACATAATGATTTAACGAATATTACCTAACTTTGCACTCTTATTTGTCTTACCTTTTATATATAAAATAAGAAAAGGGAAATTTCAGGATATGTTTGAAAGGGACCAAGGCGTGCGCCCGGATAATATTAGAAGGGAAGTTAGTAATAAAGAATTGGATCAAATTTTAGAGCAAGCTTACAAAGATAAATGGCTAGTGAAAAGGAATTGGATGTATGAAAAGTGGATCGAGAATGGCCGATGCATGAGATGCGGCACTCATGTGAGGAAACTTTCTTCCGGAGAAATCGACTGTCGCTGTGAAAAAACGTACTGTCTAACAATTCATATGACTAACTTATTCCATCAAACGTTTTTCATCCGACTTCAGCAACGTTCTCTGGGTCGTAATACTGAATATTTTAATATCGAAATTGAAAACCGTCCTAATGATTAAATTGCTTTCATGAGTTTATTATCATCTAATCTGTAAATTATACTGTATCTTATACCAAATTTAAAAAATTCATTTTAATGCCATTCGTTGGAGTAATTTAACAACATAAAAATATATTTTTTGTTTTAAATTTCAAGTTTTATAATTCATTGTCACTGTCAAATAAAGTTTTATTTGTACCTCCCGAAATTAGCAAAATCGTCAAAACTCCCAACTTTGACCCCCACCTAGCCCCGCCCACTTTACGGGCGGGGCCTGATCTCCCCATTTTTGTGATTAGGGCCCATGGGTGTATCCACCATATAAGTTTGGTTCGGATCTGGAACACTTTTGCAGTTGTCCGGCCTTTGTTCGGGCTACTCAAAGAATGCGTCTTAAGAGTGGATGTCAGGAAAAATCAAAGTCATAAGGAAGGGGTGCGGAACAGGGATCCGTCGATTTGGCTAATTTTCACATATTTTGTCCAGTTTTTCACGCTAATTCTCGTGATGCTATATGTTTTTCATCAAAATGCAGGGAGTAGAGTTATGCTAATTTCAAGTTTTTACACACCCAATTTCAGAAAAACTCATAACTTTCTTATTTCTGAACCAAATGGAACGCGGTTTTCAACATTGGATAGCCCATTAGAAATTCTACAAATAATGTAACTCCGCCCACTTGCATTTTTACGAAAAACGGATAGCATCACGAGAATCAGCGCGAAAAACTGAACAATATATGTGAAAATCAGCCAAATCGATGACCCCTGGAAACACCGACTTTGGTCCTTACTGACATTTCTTAAGCATGTTTTTGTACCAGAAAACTAGAATGATAGGAAAGTTAACAGATTTCGATCACAAATGATGGAAATTTTGAAGTTCCATACCAGATCAATAAATATCGACTGATTTACCATTGTTACTTATATATGTTAATTGTATAAAGGTATAGAATAAAACAGCTTCAGATTGTCGAACAAGTATTTACTTCAATTTTCAAACTTCAAAGTCCATCATCACGAATCTGCAAATTCAATTATGCACACTCCTGTAAGAATGCGATTGTGAGTGCAGCGTTTTGTCGAATGTGCGGTTATTAATTTTTCCTTATCAATTCTGCATTGTTATTATAGGATTCGGTTCTTTGAGTTAAACGTTGTCAATAAAATGCCTATTTCTACCAGAAAATACTACAATTTTTCTGTAATTTAGGAAAAATTCTTTATAATTTTGCCTAAATTTACTCACATTTGAAGATTTTGTTAATTTTTCTTCATAGATTTCGCAATTAATTCGATTTATTGCAATCTGATTGTGCATTTATGAATCGAATTCTCATTAGCAAATAGGCCTTTCCTATTGGGTGCACATTTCACATCGCTTTGATTTCATTTGATTGTTCAGCTTTGATTCTTCTCTTCATTTCCTTCCCTTTCATCACTTTTTTTCAATTTTCATTCGCATTTTATTCGCCTCATAATTCGAGCGAAATGAGATAATCGATAAATGTTTCGATGATTTCTAGTTACTTTTTCAGATCTTGTCGATTTATTTAACTTTTATTGCAAAATTTTATCAGAATATTGAATTTTCAGAACTTTATTTTACTAGTCTAATTTCGACATAAAATTATGCATAATTATGCAAATTTAGCATAATCTTAGGTCCGACATTTTAAAATTTATTGCTATTCTTTCTGCGTCATGAATTTTAAAAACCTGCCTAGCAGCTCTCTACTTATTCTCATTTTGATAAATGTTCGTTTTCGGGGTTATTTTAGGTGAAATTCAGGTTATTGTTGTGGCTGAGAGCGAACTCTCACAAGCATTTATCTCGAACGATTTCTACCTTTTCCACCGGCACAAATCTTTCGTTTCGATTCATGAAAATATTCATTCGCTTCTTTTTCATATTTATTTTCATTGCCGTTCGATTTCCAATTTTCAATATGCTTTTGATTGCCTGGGAATAGAATAGAGGAAATTGCGAAATATTGAAATTCAGTTGAACTTTCAATTATGCTTTTGCTTTATATAGGCATTGAAAAACGCTTTATCATATTCTTTAAAAATCTTTTGAATAATTTCATTTATAAACTTTCTCCGATTTTCGCCACAAATGTTGATGCTTAGTAAACTTTACTAGGAAAAAATTAATCGGTGATCCAATTACGGATAAATTTAGCTTTAGATTAGCTACATATTGAAACATTACATTAATATACAAATGTCCATAATTAGATCTCAATCCCAACAGAGCATCATAGCTGAACAGGTTTTATTTAGTAAAGTCGAAATTTGAAATAATCGAAATTTTCAGGCTCATAAATTATTCATCGTAGCGGATCGCGATGATAAAGGTTTCATTAATGAGGTAATTTTTGATCAAATAAGCATTTTTCACAAAAGGCACAGGTTCACACTACTTTTATCGTGAGAAAGCTACTCGTTTTAGATAAAAAAAAAAGTACCCGACAAAATGAGGAATTTGTATCCGTTCAAATTTTGTTAGAAGAAACACTCATAGTGATCTTTTGATATCTATCTGAAAATTATGATTTCTAAAATTCAGGAAGACCTTGGTTCTATCTGTGACATGCTTAGTCTGGAGCATGTGGAGTCTCTGCAGCGGATAATCATCGACAAGGGCAGGGTGACTGAGGATGAACTATTCGACGTTTTGAGTGAGTCCCTTGAAAGTTCGAAGCACAAAATTTTAACATTTTTCAACAAGTCTAGAGGTTTTCTGCATTTTGCCATATTTTCTAAATTTTCACACAAATTTTAATTTTTTTTGTTTCAAATGTTGAAAAATTGAAGTTTTCAAATATATTTTTCCTGATTTTTCGCCATCTCAATTCATCGTTCAGTTTACTTGTGTGGACGATGCTCCATTTCCGGTGTCAGAGTCTCGGCTTTGTTTCTATCCAGTTTAATTTTTGTGCTTCTATCCCATTTCATCTGGTCTTTCTCTGAAAAAATTCCTCATTTGGATACGCAGAGTCAAAGTTAAGTGCCCCTCTCCCATCTAAATGCAAAATGAGCGAAAAATGATGTGGCTTGAAAATGGCATGTATTGGAAATTGACTCGAAACATTTGAAAAATCTTTCATCCCATAATGAGTAGATGATAATTCATCTTAATTATTCGTTTTGCAAAGTCAAAATTGCATAAGTTTTCTTTATTCTTTTACGTTTGCATCTCATTATTATGCAGCAATCTTTCATTAGTCAAGTCTTACATGAAACTGCGTAGTTTTCGATTCTTGCAATAGATTTTTTAGTTTTTATTCGTCTGTATTTCTATTTTAGCTACCCGTCGTTTTCATTGCAATTTCGGGTCATTTATTTTGTCGATTGCGTCTTATGAGATTTTACCACTCTTGTTGTATTTCTCTTTGCGGGATTTCCAAAATCCCTCTTCCTCTCAAGTCAATTGCCAATGTTGGAGATTTTCAAATTCGAAATTGTTTGCTGCGTGAATTTTCACGGGTTTCTCACATTCGTTCTCTTTTTGCCCCTTTCAGAGTAACATAATCTCTTTCCATTTCTGCTCTAATTTTTCGCACTTTCATTCTCCCCATTTCGTTGCTAACATCACGAATTGAAACTTTGAAAATTCGGGCAAAATTGCAGAGGAAGGAAACCAAAGATCCTTGTTGATTATTATTGGGCTGTAAAAAGATAAACAGATGTCCATTCGCACTCTATTTCCGCCTATTCATTCGACTAGCTCGACGAATTTAGGTACCCAATCCGACCCTACAGTCGTGAGGAATCCGCAAATTATTCCGGTAGTTTTTCTTGTATTTTTCAACAAAAAAAAACTAATTTTTGCAGCATGAAAACATCAAGTCAGCGAGCATTCAGTCCATTCAAAATTATGTGAGGGAAAATTTTCTATCTAATTTTCCTAAAAACTAACTTGAAGGCTTGAAGACTTGGTTTTAAATAACTGAAATTTACTATCTTTTCATCTAACTAGGGAAGCATCTGACCTCGTCCTCTCGATATGAAAAACGGATACCACCATCGTGTTCT
>LIAE01006819.1:0-22587 GCA_002287525.1 Diploscapter pachys | reverse complement strand
ATATATCATTTGTTTGTTACGCTTAAAGGAAGAAGAGCAATTTCTTTGAAAGTGGGTAAGAACTATGGATCGATTCAATATTTTATAATGAAACTTCAAAGACTAACCCTGAAGTACTTCTGCATGTCGTGTTCGACCTCTGCCCGCTTCTTCTCCTTCAGCTCGAAGTAGGCCATTTCGTCTGGCGTCGAGCCTCCCTTCCTGTACTGGACGGGGATGGTCTGAAGTTGTAAATTTGTCAATGAAGATTTTCTCAGACTTTCCAAACTTGATTTGAATGAACCCACAGAAAAGCTATGCACCAAATTGAAAGAGAAAGAGTGCCTTCTTTTTCCTTCGAAAATATTTCTTATTTCAGCGAGTTTATGCAGATTTAGTTTGAAGAATTCTTGGGTTTCTTGAACATTTTATCAATATAAAATTTAGAGCTCTCTGTAAATTTCAAGGAAATTAGCTAGTTTAGCAAAACAATAATTTATAACTAAAAATCTCATCTTCATGTAGGAAAAGCTCAGAAAGTGAAAAAATATACCTGCTGGTGATTGACTGGCTGAGTGTGGAGAGCCCGTTGCGACCCTGCTGCAAATCCATTCATCTCTGCAGTGGATGGTCCTCTCTGTGCGAATGTCGAAATTTCTGAATCATTCATTAATTCTTGAATTACTTCGATCAAACGAATTAACAGTTTGCTCGTCAAAGAGCTTGATAAGATAAATGAGTGGGAAAAAACTCATAGAAAATAGGAAAGAGGCTAGATAATTCTTCCTTGATGACGAGGAAAATGTTTGCATTCTTTCTTTTCCCTTTCTTCACTTTTGAACTAACAAATTTTCAACTGATATAATCAATCCAATAACTTCCTATTTGGCTAACCATTTGCCACGAATGCTGTAGTCGGCTGTGCTGGAATAGAGGCAGGAACGGAGACAGGCACAGTCTGTCTGAATGCGGACATCTGGGGATAGGGTTGTTGGAAGGCCTGTGGCTGCATCTGAGCTGCAGGGGGATGAGTCTGATGACTGATGACGAGGGCCGGATTGCGCAGGTGGTTGTAGGCATTCACGATCTGCATTTGCAAAAGATCAATTTTCTCAAAACAGAAATGCTAGAAATTCGCAGAAAAAAGATTCGATAATTACAGCCAAATTTACTCTGGTCTCTCAAATAATTCGTCATTTTTCTTAGGCATTTCACGCAATTCATTTATTCGTTTCTTCTTTAACATACTCTAAATTCCCTTACCTGCTGTGCAGAAGAGTGCACGGCCTGCTGCATGTGTTGCGGCTGCACTGCCTGCTCTGTCTGTGTCTGTTGTACCTTTCTGTTTAGCAACTGGTCCCAGTTGTTGAAGTTCTCCATCAGAATCTGGCAGGAGTGTTGGACGAGGATTCCATTGCAGCAGGTCTTCACCGGCTTGGGCTTCTTGCTGCAGAAGCGAGGCACAGGGAAGGGGTTGGCTGGAAGATGAATGGGGAGGGGAGCAGATGGAGGGGGGGACTGGTTGAGGGTTACAGACTGAGGCTGTTGATGGAGGAATTGAGGAACAGGCTGGATGGACTGCTGCTGCTGCTGCTGCTGCTGCTGCTGGCTGAACTGCGGCATCGAGTTGGTCGGGGCAGTGCTGACTGACGGGGCCGCGTGGCTGAAAACCAAATAAGTTATCTGCTTATTATATGATCGAGCAATTTCTTTTGAACTATTGAATTAATTCATGATATATCCATTCTGATCGTGGTAAATATTGAAATTTACAATGAGGAACATTTCCAAGTATTTCAGAAAGTCCAATGAATTATATCAGAAATTCGGATCGAGGTATCATCAGCATTTATATCGAAAACCGCGGTAAATTTATTCAAGCTTATCCTCCTCTTTGCTCACTAGTTGAAATTCTGAGTATAAAATGAAAATGTGTCTTACCAGAAGAACTGTTGCTGCCGCTGCTGGTTACGGAGCAGATTCTGAGTCTGTGAGTTGGCGGAGACAGGGATATAGCTCTGCTGCTGAGGAGGAACCGGCCAATGACTCGAAAACTGTTGCTAAACAAGGAGGAATTATTCAATTTTCAAATAATTGAATCTGCTCTGAAAAGAATAATTAAATTTGATTGTGAAGAAGAAATTAACAAATTAGGATTTCGTTCTGTAAATTATGCAAATGACTCATTTTTCTAATGAGATCAACTCCATAGTCTGCAGTCATTCGTTCATTTTAGTTGCTTACCCGCACCATCTCACCCACCTCAGCCGACTGCTTCATTCCCCCATTGAATTGCGCTCGCCCATTGGACGGCTGGCTGTTCATCTGAACTTCTGGAAATGATTTGAGATAAAAAAAACATGTCGGAAAATCTAAAAATCAGATAAGTGAAATCAAGATATCGCAATGTTTTGAAACATTTGCATTGATAAATCAATGAAATAATCAGTTCTAAAATAAATTCATACTTGAATGTGATGGTAATAATTTCCAAAATCAACTACGAAATAAATTAAGATCTTCAAATCAAATCAGCAAATGCATTGTAACCCGTCTAAGACACAATCACGCTAAATTCAGTTGAATAAAACTGTTAGAATTAACTCAGAGACTGAATGATGAAATTGGTAAGTTCTTCACTTGTTTACAAAAGAATGGCTATATTGACAAGAGTTAATGTTTGGAATAAAAAATGAATTGAAATTGGTTTAGAATTCTTGATGGAAGTTTTGAAATTTCTGAATTAGAATATGTGGAAGAATGTTGTGAGAGATGGAAAATTACTGTCTAAATTGGCAATGCCTTATCAGTCTGCGTCTCTCTGCCTGTCTGCACTTGTCTGTTCTGTTCATTTCCATTTCCTGTTTCTATTCTTACCATTCCGTCTTCCACCTTCTGTTCCCATTTCGATGATTTCTCTCTCCGTTCCCATTCTGATTCCCACTTCGAATACACTGTTACATGGCTCCTCTTTTCGCTTTTCCCGTCTTTCAGCGAGAGATCAAATTCGTCATAAATCAGTAATTTTCCTATTGACATAGCGACGATTACGGTTGTTCTCTCGTTAAAGAGTAAAAGAGGAAAATCTGCCCCTCTTCATTTCGCGCGCTGTTTTACCGTGAAATGGGGAGCAATTCACGTAGTGGGACAAGAAAATTCGGAACATGATTTGAGAAATTTCACAAGATCTGCTACGGAATTTTCGATTTTTAGATGTCGCCCGCTTACTTCGTCTCACTTCCATGTGGTCGACACGGAAAATGAGACGAAAGATCCGACAAGAGAATCACGGAAAGAATTCAAATTGACGAGGAAATGACGGCGAATTTTAGGCCAGCAAGAAATGAATTGACAGCGCTTTGTAAAACACGCTGTAAACAAGCGCACGCTTTTCACACAGCATTTTGACAAATGGTTGGGATGTTTCCGGATTTTTTCTGGACTATTCTGGTTGTTCCACCCAGAAGTTTTGTAGCTATCTAGTCAGGAGCACATCCCCAGTTGCACTCTTCATTTCCAACCCGTTTTCGTGATCGTTTGCCGCAGAACACTTTTGTTTTCATCAATTCTTGAATTTTATTATTTTTGATTTTCGTTTTACCTTCAATTATTTGTTTGGAGATTCTCGAAGCTTTTCGACGTGTACGTTAATTTCTTGACGAGTACGTAGGCATTTGGCCAGAAAAAGGGGATAAAATTCTGGACTTTGGCTAGAATTCTCCGTTTTTCCAAAGTTTACTCAGATTTTCATTGTAAAATTCTCAGTTTTGGCCTGAAGATATTTTTTTTTAATTTCGGAGAATTAGTAAAGTTATATTTCTCACTATTACATCAAATCTGATACTGAACTTCTTGATTCCTTGATAATCTATGCATTTTGCTTTTTTGTTCATTTTGATTTAATATTCGCTTCATTTTATGCTCTACCGGTGAATCTAATTCCTCAGGCTCACTGTAGTTACCACCCCTTTTCTGAGAGCTAGTATGGAGAAGAGAAAAAAGGGTGGCGACTGACTACAAGGGGTCAATTCCTCATCATTTTCAAACTGTCAGTTGGGTAGCAGTGTTGCAGGACAAGTGAAGCAACTTGATGGCAGGAGCTTGGCTGAGATCGTCGAATTCATCGAGAAAGTCGAAGCGCAAGAAGGCCAAGAACACCAAGAAGAAGGGGGCTAAGTCTAAATCGAAAGTAAGCTCTGAGTTTTTTTTTAACATATTAATTTACGATTGAAGGAGTTGAAACAGGTCATGCCTGTCGTTAACCTAAACTTTCAAACACTGCAAAAATTTATTGTTTATTGTGCGTTCTGATGTTTACTCTGTAGAAGCTCGTCTCTTTTATCCATCAAAGAGCAGTCTTGAAGATTTTTTAAAACTCACTTCGTCATTCATAATGAACAGGAACTCGAATATGAAGCTGGTTATCATCAACTCATCATTGCAATGACGATGCATGCAGTTAGGGCATGGATTAACATGAGTAAATTAGGTAACTAGGTAACGAATAATCTCACCCAAATTAGAAAGTGATCTCAGTCATTAATAAACTTTTCTCTCGTCTCAACTTGTCTACTTGAAGCTACCTCTCTGTGTACATCCCTTCTACGTCGCTCTGTTCGTCACCTTCTCAACTCATGCTACTCTTATCTAAAGGAAGAAAAGGAATAACTATCGACATTTCAGACCAAAAATCCTTGAAGTCCACACTCAGGCAGAAGCAGAAAAGAAAACAGGAAAAGAAATTGCAGATGATAGGCGAATTGGTTGATACTCGATAGTGAATGAAAGCAGAAAGACGGATTCATAAACATTTGGCTGCGCAAACTTTTTTACCAAAGCGGAGATTTAAAAAAAAAAGATCTTGGTAAATATATCCAAGTCGAATATCTTCAAATTTTTGTGAAAAATACCTCCCTGCAGGAGATATTTATTTATGTTTATTAATCCCGATAAAGAAATGAACCTTCAAAAATATATTATGCTGACATTGATTATCTGTCAAGATTCAAAATGTGGTTAATATCAGAATGCAATAGTGTTAATCTGTGCTTTGTATAAAGTAGAGAGGTTCTTTATTGAGGCAAGTGACGAAAATTTCTTCGTGTGCTCTCGTGGTGCTGCTGCCTCCGCCAATCGAGTTGAGCTGCAAGTGGATGAGTGAGTCGATTCGAGCTGAAGAGTGGAAAAGTCCATTCAGGAACAACAATGAAAGCGTAAAAGCTGAAGAGGAGACCCCTCCTCTGGACAGACGCAGTGACGAACCCGGTGTGCTCCACGAACTGATCAAGCAAGCCAATAACCTTTCACTGGTTAGTTCAATCCTGTTATAACAACTTGAAAGCCGTAATCTCTCAAGTCCATGAGCCATATCGATAATTGAAAAAAAACCAAAGTGTTTCCCCTACCATTTCTCACACTATTTTGCATCGTTTGAAGGGCTTGATGGTTGTGCGTGTGTCAAATAGTTATTGTATTTGGAGAAAAATGACCCCGAACAGAAGTGAAACTGATACTGATATCTTCTTTGATATTGGCACTAGAAATATGCGGGAATTTATGCTTCGAATATTTTAACTTTCACTCATTTCTGGCTGATTTTCATTTCCGGAATTCTCCAAGATCATTTCCTCACAGCCATAATTCGCATTGATGATCGCCCTCTTCAATCAATGTCAAAATCACTAGAATTGATAAGTGGCAGTCAAAATTTGACTAAAGTTTTATCTAACAAAGGAAGATCACGCTCTTAAAAATGCCGTGCGCCGAATTCTAGTGACAACGATAAACTTGCTTTATTTAGGAAGAAGCAGAGAAGATGATATACGGGGAATGCTTCGAGAACGAAAAGGAAGTCCTGCTTCCTTGGTGCAACAATACGTCTATTTCCGAGGGAAAACTACGAGTCCTCGATGCCTTAATGGTATGTCAACAGAAAAAATATGAAGCTCTTGCGTAAAATCTCCAAATTGGCACGATTTTTGGATGTGGGGGATTTTTTCACTTTTTCTTTTGTTGCTTCGTGTCAGTCTTGTATTTATTGTATCGGTCAAATGAAGTCACAGTTCGTATGTTAAAGAGCGCCTTACGAGAATTGCGCGTCACGACTATGCGCAAAGAAGAAGGCTAGAGTGCAGAAAAAGGAGAGTCAGCGGGGACAATGGAAAGAGAGTGGGTACGCAATTTCTTCTGCCTCTCTCGCTTTTTCCCCCTATATTTTCAACATACGATCTGTCCCTTCGTTTGGTCAGCACAATAGTTGTTGGTGAAAAAGGAAATAATCGAAAATCTGAAACTCGTATGAATGTTTTAGCACTAGATTCATCTAAAAAAATCCGTTCACCCAAAACTTAAGAAAAACGCTTTTATTTAGTATTTTTCAGTTTATATTTTTCATTTCTAGCTTACATCGAACTAATGTCGTAATTTTCAGCGCCGTCGTTTGAAGATGAAGGGAGATGAATCCAAAAGTCGTCGAGCTGTCATTGTTCGGTAAGTTTTTCATGAATAATTAAAAAGAAGAACAAACTTGGAAAGTAAATGATTTAAGAGAGTTGAAATCAGTGATATCGTCTTTGTGGAGGCCGCCGGCTCTGCCTCTGTGCGGCTCGCTCTTCTACTTCATCAGGGAGGCCTACGAGTTGGCAGACAGACAGAAGGTCGCTATCGAGAAGTTCGAAATGCTCGTTTTGGTGAGTTATTGACTACTTTCACACTTTTTGATAGGTTTAATATATTAGGAAAGTAACCAGATCAAACGATGTGATGATATATTATCATTATTGAAGATAAGGAAATGTGAAAAGGCTCATTTCATTCTAGTCGTAAAAAGGAGCAGCTTACTTGTGATTCGTTTTCTTGAAGCAATTAGAATGAAACATAATTTTCTTTTTGTAAATTTCCCTGTCTTCAGCGATGCTCTAAAGGGGCCTTTTCTCTTGATATTTTAGTTGGCTTTTTAAAATTCTACCTGTTTCAAGCAAATTTCAATCATTTCTATGCTGTATGAAGAAACGAGTTACATATTTCTTCATGTTGGTTTAATTCTTTTTTCTCTAGGACGCGATCTGCCGTTTCTACGGCGAGAAGATTGGAGTTGTGGTGCGTGCGAGAGTCGCAGAGAAAGGCACTCGCGAGGTGTGGCGACTAATCGGCGGAACCAGCAGAATGACCGTCTTCGCTCAGGGACTCATGCAGTTCGATTCCATATACTCGGAAAAATGCACGGTAAGCATGAAATAACTTACAAATGCCACAAATGACTGAATAATAATCTTCAAACAACCCTATTCATTCATTTGAAGTAGTCTTACAAGAAAAGGAACTTCTCACTTTGGGATTTCGACTTGATTAATTAAATTTTATTATTTTTTTCTGTGGTGGCATTAGTCCTCTTAGAACGGGGTGCGACCACAAGGACTCTTCCATTTTTGCACACTATTTTCTTGTGGTCGCACCTCGTTCTAATGAGGATTAATGCGACCGCTGATGATTCTGATATAAATTTTGCATGTAATGCAGTTTTCTAAAATGTCAAACCTTGCATGCACATTATTGCTAAATACCGTCTTTCATCTTCCTTCTTTCCAAGCCTCGACACAATTTGACTCATTCTTGAGCAAAACTATTCTCTCAACTTGTGTCTAAAAATCAATGATAGTGACTTTTAAAGAAAGTTAAAATGTTAAAAGTTTGAGGTGCTGCCGCATTGGCTCCTGATCGAATTGTCGATGATGACGGCCTTCCATCTGAACTCGATCGAGGCTAAACTCTATCAGCTTCTCAAGGCTCGTTCAGGCAGAAAAACGTCCATTCACAAAATCCTCGCTGTGAGTTCTTCGTCCGTCTTATGTTCAAGCTGTCCGAAGAAACAATACTTCATTCACTGATGATATTGTGTGAAATTTTAATTACACTTAGCTTCGATCAGAAACCAAATGAAAATCGAGATGACCATTGTTGATAGAAAAGTTGAAATTATTTAGCGGTTAGAAGCGAACTCTAAAACCCATTTCTAGAAAGCTATAATCATCTCATTCCTGATTTGATCCCAGTTTTTTTTAATGAAATATAATAATTAGATCATTTCAATAAGTTCAATTTCAGCTGACAAAAGCGGAAGACGAGAAGAGACGCGATAAAATCCTCGATGCCATCAGACAGAATAAAAAGGTTGGTCGATTGAGTTGCAGTTTAAAACCAGATCACATTTTCTTCAATTTTAAGCATTGCATTTCAAATTTCGTAATTATGAAGGATAATTTGGCAAAATTAGAAATGATTTTCTATGAAACTGCCTTTCTGTATCGTATGAATTCGAAACTGGTAAAATTACCTAATTTCAAAATATGACATATCTTTCACAACGAGAACTCTTCGCAGCATAAAAATCTCGCGTTTATAGACGAAATACTCGGCAGAAAACAAGTCTAGGATAACTTGTAGCACAGTGCTAATGGCAGAACAATATAATCCTGTACAGACCTAGAGAGGACGATCGCCAGAAAGCCCTTGCGACCTATCTCCAATATATCTTCTTAGCAAATATCTCCCTATAATTTGCAGTTAGTCAAAAATTTCGCCAATGCGTCCTTGTATCATAACTATAATTTTGCCCTTGCGACCTACTCCCTGTATATTTTCTTCGTCTGACGGAAACGCTCCTTAGGTCTGACCCTGTAATAGCGCTACTTTGGAATTCAACAGTGTTACACCCTCTAACTCTAGTACAGTGTCATACAGTTCTGCAATTATTAAGCATTGATGCATTTCACTAACATTCGAAATCAGGCCTGCAATCCACTGTCAAATTAGTGGAGTCTTATGTTAGAGTGTACTAGATTCAGACGACGTTTTCTGCAAAGTAGTGTAGATAAAAGATGTAGTACTTTATCCCTTTGCCTCCTCAATCGTGTCGCTAAATTTCTTACTCGGGGAATGATAAAAAATGGAGATCATCTGAGCTTGTGAGACTTATGTTCATGCAATTATTTTTTAGGTGTTCAAGCTGAAGAAAGGCGTGGTGAGTCTGCGAGCTACGACGGTCTGCGTGCTGTTGTCGCCCCTTCTGGTCTGTCGCAAAGCCACTTCCCAGACTCTTTCCAAGTCGAGTTCCAGCTCCGAATTCGACTCCGATGACAGTTTCTACTACGAATTCCCAGACATTGCGCTCTGACTCTCCCCTCTTCTCTGTCAAAATTCCCTAGATGGGCGGGCTTCCACTTCACAATTACTCGGATTTCTGACAAATTCTCCCAATTTTCAGAATTAGCAATCTTTAGTCACATTTTCTGATCGAAAATGGTTGAAATATGAGCATGCTAATTTATGACTTGTCCAAACTTGTTAAAGACCCAACCCATTGACTGTCAGCCTGTAATCCTTATCGTTCATTATGCAACTACTTTAGACCAACTTGTATCTATTTGGTTAGTCAAATATAAAGTATCTACTCTATTTGATTTCAACTCCTTCTTACCATTTTTTTCTTTTGGCCGATTATTTTCTGGTGTCGTTTCGAATGAAGAGTCATTGATAAAATGTTGCTATAAAACAGCTTCAAAATGAAATGTAAATATTTATCGAGCTGATGTATGATGCTAATAATTCTATAAACAGACTTGTGACTTTTTCGAAATTCGGCTACCGCACCGCAGCTTAATCTAATTTTTCCCCACCGCGTCGCAATTGCGGTGGAAAAGTCCTAAGTCTGCCTATAAAATTAGACCAAAAATGGAAGAGAAGTGATATTTCACTTACGATTTAAATATTTTTCCACCAAAAAATCAAACGATTCCACAATGATGATTTATAAAAAAAATAAATAACATTTAGATAATTCGGTATAAGTCTATGAGTACATTCATGCCTTTTGAGATCTTGTCAACGCCAGTCTATTCTACGTGTAAAATTTTGACAAGCTTGACATTGATGCTAAAAGTATACTGTATACATTTAAAATCGCTTAACATTGACAGGATGTCAAAAAGTATGAACTCGCCTAATGCAATGCTCAAGATTTTTATTTATGTGCTGTAGTATCGGAAAAATTTTTTAAATCTCTTCCACTATATTTTACAAGAAAGCCCATGAAGCAGAATTGTAGTTTTACAAATCATAACTAGGGACCGCACAAATGGCTTTGCATAGTTTACAATTTTCTACTCGAAATAGTCAAATACGATATAACTAAGACATCAGTGGAGAAAAATAAAATAAAAGGTAATTTTTAATCGAAAGATACCGCCAAGATCAATCAGGAAAGTGAACACGGTTTTGTGGTATAAAAATCCCGCGAACGCCTGCAAACGTGCACTTCCTGACAAGATATTCTGGTAAACAACCATTTCTATGAGTGGTTCGTCGATTCGGATAGTGCTCTTTCATGAACACCAAAATTTGAAGGGGACTTGTTTCCTATTTTTGGCGTTTTCAATGATCACTTTTCAGCAAAAGGGAAAGATGCAGGGAGAGGAGTTTGCGGTCCCTAATCACAAACTAGGCGCCAATTCTTTACCATTGATTATTCCATAATTCTTTCTTTAGAGTTCTTCGTCTTTACACATTTCTGAGAATCTCAATACATCGAAATCACCTTCATTTTGAAACTGAGAAATTGAAACGAGCAAATACTGCTAGAGATGACTTTGAATGCTTCAAATGGCGTAAGAGTTTCGTAGGCAACCAGAATTTTTGACAAACTTTCCATGCTGGAGAGATTTTTTGGGTGAAAGAATGCAAGTTTCATTGTTTCTAATCTTTCTTGCATTCATACAAAATAGGATTTCTGGTGATGTTTAGTGCGAAAATTTTCTAGGAAAAGACCTATGAAATATCGGAATGTCAAATCTTTTGTAGCAATAGTTGTCGACTTATTACATCTATTGCTTTGCTACTTTTATTATTTTCTTCATTCTAAATTGACGTGGGAAAATGTATAATTTTTAAAGACGAGTTAACTTTGCAATTTAATTTTAGGAATATATAATTTCAGAATTTATTCTTGTAAAGCGAGGTGAGAGTTAAATGATTTATATTCTATGCAGAAGTGGTTCAGATGCAATGTGATGCTTTCCCAGCAGGTAATTTTAGATAGGGCATTTCGCTGTTATTTTGATCTTCCACAAAAACAAATTTCCTAAATGAATATTTGAATTTGCAACTGATAAAAGCGCGATTTCAGCGTCGCTATCGCAATGGACTTCTCTTATTCGCCTGCATCTGCGTTTCAACCGTTATTCTAAGAGCACTAAATGACAGGGTGCCTAAATTGACGTATTGGAGAGGAATACCTGTGAAAAGTAATGACAATAAGGAAAAAGATGATTGGGACAATGCTGAAGATCTTATTCCAGATACTGAAGACACTAAATGTGACACACAACTGGTATGTTCTTTCTTCCCATTTTACATTAATATTTTTGAAAAACAAAAACTAAGAGCAAAACGTTGAGCAGAGACAACCGAATTCCGGTTATAATATTTTAAATATCATTCCGTCTCATCCCTGTTTCTGTGTAGCAATTATCGGGAAAAATCATTTATGACTTCGAAAGATCTGATAACTCGATTCTATTAATCAAATTATTTTCTCCAAGAAGGCAATATCTTTGCAGAATAGATTTAAAAATTCAGATATGATCATATTTATTGTCAGTTGCCTACGCAATATCTCCCTTCTTAGTAATTTCATCTATGTCCATGCTCATTTTATTACAGATGTCTTTCCCAGTCTTCCACAACAAATCCTTTGTCAAATTCGGTCGTCGTTTCCCCTGCGACCTCATTCCGTATCTCGAGAAATTTGAGCTTCTTTTCACTGATTTCTACGAGAATTCCCTAGATTTTCAGGTCAGTATCATTTTCAATTCAAAATTTTATCTGATCTTCAAGGACAATGAAATAGTGTTCGTGACTTATGCATCAGGCAATCACTTTGCCGAATCCAAAATGGGAGTTCACACTCTGCGAACGAATAACTTTACTAACAAAATCATATTCTACGATTTGGGACTCAGTCTTTTAAATGTAAGATTTATTTTCTATTCTATAAAATAATTGAATTACAGATAGAAGAGCTGCAAGGCGTTTGCAATCTAGAAATCAGGGTATTCAATTACACGGCGTACCCGAAATTCGTTAGAAATCTGTATGGGTATCATTTCAAACCGATTATTATTGCGGTGAGTGAAAGAGTTCTCTGACAAAATGAGTTTTACTTCATTTTCAGGACATTTTCCGCGAGTTCAAGGCGTTTTGGATAATCGATGCGAGTGCTCGATTCACGAACCTGACCAACTGGAAACGATTCAACGACAGAGTCAGAAGTGGTGCAGTCGAGCCATTCGCATTGAGGCATCCCTCGAGTCACAGCATATTTGCTGCTACGCATAATGGTACGCTATTTTGTTCTTCTTGTCAGCCTGAAGAACTTATTAATGGTCTCATTTTACTCTCCATCATAACCGAAATGATTATTGCCAGCAAGAGACCCCCCTTATTTTCCCCATCGCTGACTCTGTCATCCTCTGCATTTCTCGCGCCTATCCTTAGCCATTTCCTACTGAATAAATGAAGAGACTGTATTCCTTATTTTCGCTCGGCAATAATGACGGATAGGCGCGAGAGATGCAGAAGGTAGCAGGGTTAACGATGGAAAAAATAGAGTGTAGAGTGGTCTCTCACTGGCAATAATCATTTCGGTTATAATGGAGAGTAAACTTTGTCCATCTCAAACTTCATTTTTACGTATTCTTCTTTTCACTTTGACTTTCTAACACGAGAAAAGATGATTATCTTCATTCTTTATGATTAATAACTTTACTATCGATTTTATTTCGCATTTAAATTCAGAGATGTACAACTACCTTCCCCTATCAACCTCGATAGCTCGCAATTATTCAATGTTCGAGGCAAACACGATGTTCGTCGTTCGATCGGATTTCGCGAAAGAAGCTGTCAAATGGAATTTGCTTTGCGCATTGACAAAAGAATGCATGAACCCTCCACAGTCGAAACTCGGCTGTAATTTTGCAAGTGACAGATTTGGAGTTTCTGCTGGGTGTCATAGGTATGTCTATTCGTTCATTAATAAAATATCATAGTCTATGACAGATAGTATCGTCCATCAGAGACAAAGTTGATCTTCATGCAGAATTATCTAGATTTTGAGCAATTTTTTCTAGAACAAATTACCCTTTCCCAAATTATGCTTGGCCACATTATGCGACTGTTTTCAGATCTATGCAGGAATTCAGTCAGATTATCTTTGCAAACCCCTCTAAAATTTTTACAAATAATAGAATTCGCCATTGAATGGCTGCGCTTTATCACCTGCTTTTCCAAAGAGGAAATAACAGTAGTCATCGCTCCTTGGCGCAATCAACCCTGTATTTTTTCAGTCTGACTCTTTCATAATTTCAATTACTTTCAGATACGATCAGAGCTGCATCAACGTAATCGTGGCAAATCTCAAACACCGACTCGGTCTTCCATACCAGGGTCATAATCTCGAGAAGATTCGAGATTCGTTCGACAAATTTGCGAGTATTAAGAGAGGAGAGGACATGACCAGGAAATTACAGCATTTCAAGTGCTGATCTTCACAATATCGTCTAAGTTTAGATAATTTGCTCATAGGATTTTAGCGAAATTTGGGCAACTCGAAAATAACATGACCATTTGACGAGAGGACTGCAAAATAACAAACTCATTTCACATTAGCCAACTCTTCTCTCCATCTATTCAATAGTTTCCAAGGCTTATTATTTCCAGTCCAGAGTTCTAAGCGGGGCGAAATTTTGCAGTCCAGACCGGACCGTTAGAACGCTGTGTCAAGCCTTGTTGTCAAAAAGTACTGTCATTTTCGAATTGTCGAAATTTGTGATAAGATTGTCGATGTTTATTGCCATTTTACTTTTACGGCTTAAGATAAGCCTTGATAAAGATTTATATTTTGAATCTTGAACGAATGTCGCAGATATTTGTTGGATCGTTTCACCTTCACTTTGTCCGAGCCTTCAGCGTGCATTTCTCGTTAGGCAAACATCAAACATAGTGCCTTCACGTTTTTGGATGTCCATCGCAGTGATTCATTCGAGAAAGGAAGAAAGTGGGGAGCGTCCCTTCAATCTTTGCATTGCCTGTTCTGCTTGCAGTGTCCATTCTGCTGCCATCTCACCCCTTGCAGAGTCCACTCTATCCGATATAAAAGTGGGCATTTTCTGGCAAATCATTTCATTTCTTCACGTCTTCTCCACTTCGAATGTTTCCAATATTCCTCCTCTTCATCTTTCCATTCTATTGCCGAGCTGATTCGAGATTGAAAGGTTAGAAAATGTTGATTTGCTGAACGATGCAATTTTTAAAAGTGATAAAAATCTAGAACAATTGATTGATAATCATTTTAGCAACGACCATTTCAATAACAATCTACTGAATGAATTTCTCGAAAACTTCCCAAAGTGGATTTTCATTTAATAGAGATCATCATTTAGAAGTTGGATAGTCGTTGAAAGGGCTTCTTTGAGAAAAGTGTTCGTTTTGAAACTGGCACATAGTTTTTCGTTTTCCTTTCAAAAGAAAATGCAACATTATGAGCTGACTTTGAAATTTTCATCATACCGAGGGGACGTTTGAGTCAGACTTAAAAATATTCGGGGGATAAATCGCAAGATCACAATCATGGTTATGACATAATTACGCGCAGCGAAAATGTTTGAAAAATTCAGTCGAAAGATGCATAATTCTTCTTATGGTATATATTATGAGGGGTAGGTAGCACGACTATCCGACTAAAGTCATCCCTAGGTCTGATGTCATTGATTTTCACTCAGAACTAGTATCAATTATCATAAAGCATGATTTAAATAAGTAGATTGCTCTCGCCCCTGGCAAACTCCGATGATGTCTGTGTCGACAATCCTACACCCCTCCCGCCCTTTGCTGTGTCATCCGGAAGTCAAGGAGTGTCCAGAAGGAAGAAATTCACAATGCGTCTTCTCCATGAAATCGTTCAACTACATTTGCTGTCAAGATAGGGAAGATGCTGATAAGCCGAGTAGGAAAGAGTTATAAATTTTAGAATAAGATAAGCACCAGAAGAAAAATAATATCGCAAAAAGCATAGAATAATTCTCGACCTCAATTATTATGAATAGCTTTCATCATATACTAAACTTTACCGGCATTCATCTTCTGACGGCATTGCTTATTCTAAGATGCTATCTAGAAAATTGTATCGCAATAACAATTTCAGTGTGCCCTAAATACTACGAGACACTTCTAATGACTTGTGGTGATAATGTTGACAACGGTTGTCCAAAAGGGTGAGAATTAGAAGTTACTGGTGCAGCATAACGGCGTACCGCACCGTGACCATATCTGCTGCACCCCACTGCAAACAACCCTGGTTACAAAAGTATAGCATCGTCATAATTTCAGATACAAATGTATGCCTTCCGCTAGCGACGAGAATCTGCGAATTTGTTGCAAGCCTAATCATTCGATCACTTACATCGAACCGGAAACGAGTACGAATTGATATTTTCTTGAAAACGAATATCTTTAGAAGTCGATCTTTAAAATTATTGCTGATTTACAATATTGACCGAAATAAATACCTTTGCAGCGTTTCGAGAGAATAAAATAGTCCCATTTGTGCTTCCCAATGCTCCAGTCGTTCAGCTGAATGTAACTTTATAGAAATTCATAAATTAAAAACGGTTGATTAGATAACATTCATGGATCGGAAGATAAAACTCGCTGAACTAGTCGATGTGACGCAAATCGAAATATTCGATGAGCCTCCTCAGGTTTATGACATCAGTACGGACGATAATAAAATGTACACGCTCATACTTATTGGTAAGACTTCTAGTATACAGAATAGCTATCGTAATCTGATAATTGATATAGAAAAATTAGCCGAAAATGAAGTTATGATCTTTAAATCATTGAATATCAAATGTCTGATTTGGAAAGTTTGCAACAGTTTGTCAAGACTTAAAATACCTCTATTTAGATGCGACAACGGGAACAGTAAACTGGCTTGTGGCAAATATTCCTTCTATCGATGGAAAATTGGACTTGAGCAGAAGGACGAGGGCTATCATTTCCTATGTGCAACCGGACGTTTCTGATAAGCCCGAAGGTATATAAATGATGAAGGAAATTTCAATGCCTCAATTCGTGTCCTCAGGCATTCACGTGCTTGTCCTGTTGCTATTCGAGCAGAAGACAGCGTGGCAACAGAGGGAACTTAGCAGAGTTCCTGCAGACGATTTCGCAGTCCGCGACTGGATCGCCAACAACAAGCACATTCTCGATGAAACGCCTCTCGCTGGCACATTTTACGGGGTAACGAAGATATTCTTCGAAACACAGGGCTGTAACGGAGCCTCTTACTCCGATTTTTGCTCAGAGATTTGTTCTGACTCTGTATCATAGACCTTCTTCTATACTTATCCATCAGATTTAGGGATATAAGCATAGAGGGGAAATAGAAAAGAACGATGAAAAGTACAGAAGTCCTATATGTTTGAAATTTATCCTTTACAATCCTATTCAAACAAATCAAATCATCCGCGTGCATTTCAGTATTCCACACAGCGAGATGATCGAGCAAATTGATTCGATGAAAGTCATGCAACCTCTGAAAGTACAATTCATCTCATGACTTTGTAGTTGAAAGCAATAAATTATTCATTTCCATTAAATATCATGGCATGCCTATCACTAATGCAAAATGCATGAAGTCAAGCTTGAAAACAATCGTTATTCTCAAAGATATCCAAAATAATGCATACTATTCCAAAGACTAGATTATTTTATTCTCATTTATTCAGAATTTCAAAAGTTGAATCAAACTCAGATCAATTTATCACCTTAGAGCAAACTTGCCATGTGAGTTGCCAGCTGTCAGTAGATGTTCAATTCAAACAAGTCTGGTCGATTGTGAATGATCTCCAAGTGCATCGTCTGGTAGTACGACAGATCGTGGGTCTGCACTTTGAATCTGAAAATTTGACAACATTTCATTAAAATTGATCATTTTCCTGATTCAAATTGTTTTATTTAACAACTAGAATGATTGACAGAAACTATTGTCACCTGAAATAATCGCCATTAAGAAATGTACTATATATTCAAGAAAGATTTACGATTCTCACAAGTACACTTCTTCAGGGTCCCGTGGATTTTCGAAATAAAATAGATGCGTCTGAAATAGCAAACATTCCGAGTGGGTTGGTGTAATTTTCTCGATAAAAATAAATTCCTGCAGCAGGTAGTTGTTTACCAATAAGCTTTTCAATACAAAGAATATTGCAGAAATTGGCATACACGCAATTCCCAATAAAAGATTGATTATATAAAATAGCCATCTGTTGTGGGTATTCATTTTTGTTGAACACAAATAAAATCAATCCACACAGATTTTTTTGCTATTTCAGTTGCATCTACTTTTGTCTGGAAATTTCAGAAAATCCTAAGTTCTCTTCTCAGTTCAACTAACTATTACTTTTCAATTCTGATAAAGGACATGATAAAAGTCAAATTTCACACCAACCTCACTCCCATGTCATTGAGCAGAGCCCCAGTCCAATGAATGAGTTTGTTGGACCGTAGCAAGTCGCCAATGCTGTCCCAGCCAAGCTGGTCGTCCTCGTTCCTAATGTTCGAGAAGTGCCATCGTCTCTTGACGGGGGCGGCCAGCAGCAGATTCTGCATGAACTGGCGAACAGACATCGAGCCGCCTCGGACCACGATCCGCTCGGTCGGCAGGCTGGAGAGCAGGACAAATTGCGAAGAGGGCAGGTCGTACAGCGTCCACTTCTGAATGATAGAAGAATAAATGGAGTGTTTATTCGAAAACTTGAATTTGATATAACGACAAAATGCATTTTCCACTCTATTTGTGCTTTCCCTTACTCACTTTTACGTCCCCAATTATGAAATTATCTTCGAATTGCTATTTTATCGTATCCCGAACAAGGATTGGTAAAATTTGGTTTTTAAATTTGAAATTCTGTCTCTGATTTGACTTTGAAGTTTAGAAAAGTTGTGTTGTTTCTGAAATTGTAAACTCAAGTCTTTGCCCGTCTCTGACCCAGAATAAAAACTTATTTCAACTAAAAAATAGTCGTTGATCTAGTAACTATCATGAATAGCTCCGCGAAAAGACTTTTTCTTGGAGTAGATAATTGGAAGAAACTCACTGCATTCATGTATTGTGGCACTAAAAGAAGTTCGGGAGTCAAAGGGGAAGCCTTGATTTCGAACACTTTGATTTCTAAATGAACTTATTTGAAGGATATCATTCGAAAATCGGCCTACCGTTTTTCATGAAGAGAGAATTCTGAAACCTTTTTCTGTCGCACTCGAAGAATTGCAGTTTGTATGACTGGATGCTGTTCTCCTGAGTGACTGTGCGGGCTGACTCGATCACTTCCAGCATTCTCCAGAACTGATAACGATCCATTGATTCCTGAAAAATATATATTTTTAATTCAAACAAAATAGCATATTCTGCCTTATGTTAAAAAAATTAATATTTTGCGATATTTCCAAGTTTTTAAGAATCACAACTTTCGAAAAATAATTTCAATCACAAAACAAATCATAAAGACGATGAAAATTACAAAATTATCATGATACAAACTTTAATTTTAATTAATTGCAATTTTATGCATTATTGGTAGAGCGCAAGCTCCACCACTCTGCAAGTGCGCAGCATGTAGCAAAAAGTAGTAGTTAAGAAACCCCAAAAATGAGAAACAAGTACCCTTCAAAAGCCGAATATCATGAAAAACCACCCCCTAGATCAACCTTCTGAAACGGTTCTGTGCCAAAAATCAGCGCATAATTGTTTCCTGCAAACAATTTGAAGTTTGCGAAAACGTGTTCATTAAGAGGCCCGGAAAGTGCTGATTCTTTCATTCAAAATCAATTCTGGATTTTTTCTTATCAAAAATCTTAGTTACGCCATAATAAATATTTCTGAGCAAAAAATAATAGAGGAATATGGTTCTCGTGAACCTGCTTGCGCTCTAATTATTGGAACATCAGAATGGAAAGATTCATAAGGAAATTTGTAACTTTTCCATCTCATCAGTAAACCTTTCATAAAACTCACCAGCAATAATTTCTGAACATTGATTCTACCCATTAACCAGTGCATTTCCACGATGGGCTCCTCGTCAAAGCCATGCAGCCTCGCAAACGTTTTCCAATCGATGAATCGAACATAATTATTAAGTTGCAGATGGCCTGGAAGAGAACATAACTATTCGCAAAGATTGGAAATTGTTCAACACGAACTTCTAGCTTCTTCATGTTTATCTTATTGCACAAGTCAGGCTGAGTAGAGTGGATAAAAAATAAGTAATTACGTGTAAATGAAAATATGCAAACTGAGGCGCAGATTAGTCGTCGATTTTATTGTTAGTTCAATGCTCTTTCGTTATATTTTCGAAAACCTGCACTTCACTCTGCGTATTTTCATTTTCATCGATTTGACCAACACAATAATAATTTGCATTGAATGAGAAGTGTTGAAAACGGTAAAAAGAATTAGAAAAATTTCCTTAAAAAAACTGATTCGAACTTACAGTATCGGTAGTACTCCTGCAATAGAAGAAAGACCTTTTCATCCTCCTTGTGGAATCTTCTTCTCTCTCTGGAATCGCGAATTTGGGACTTGATTGCTAGATGATGATAGCAGTATTTCGTCAGATTCCAGGTGACTTGCAGAGATAGGATATTCTGAAATGGAAATTGGAGTTTTTCATGGGTTTAAAGAAATCTTACCTTCTGTACCGTGCATGGCTGAATGTCGATGGCGTGAATGAGCTTTCTCTTCGAGAATGACAGGCGGAAATGGCATCTCGCAATCTGCATCAGCCTTCTGTCACTCCACACGAGCTGCTCCATGTCTTTGAATGGCAGGTAGCGCAGAATCGACAGAAGCAGTTCCGTTGGAAGTGAAGACAGCATTGCGAGCAGAATGGAGGGAAATCGATAGAAAATCCGTCGATTCAACACCGACTAATTGACTATGAATGGCGAGGACAGAAGTGCACGAGTGGTTGAAAGTGAGAACGAATGGGGACAGTTGTAACAAGTTGCCGTTCTTATCTTCACAAATGTCCAGAATGGGTGGGGATTGAAGTGTTTGAATGAGCCGAATGAGACATTTTGATTGAGGATGTGAAAGACAAAGTTGTTAGATTCGATTCGAAGAAGAACTTCAAAAATAATGAGATTTTCCTAAAAATTATCTGCAATCGTGACAATAAATAAGGAAGAGTGCATGATTAGACAGAACTGTGCCTGGATTTACGAAACTTTCGAAGGTTTCGAGTTTCATGGATTTGGACACCGACAAAAAATGAGTAAATCTTTCTGAAAACGAATCTAAAAATAAATTTATTCTCAAATCACAAGAATTCTAGGCTCATTTTAGAATAAAAATACCCTTTAAAATAAAAAAAATCTTTTCAGATAAAATGAAATAGCACTCAATTTGACTATCTTTTTCCAAAAATAATTCGTCATTTAGATTCAAATAAGATAAAACAGGCAGGAAGGGAATGAATGAAAAGTCGTCAAGCTCTGGAGAACTGATCGGATTTACAAAATCAGAGCCAAATTGGCATGTTGTCCATGTAATAGTTGCGCAGACAAAAATCGAGATATTTGAATGAAGGAAAGGTGAATTGCTTAGCTCACGTCCACCTGTTGTCTGTCATTGGCGCTGGGAGCAGAAGAGGTGAGCTGAAAAGGGGGCTGATTGGGCTGGGCGCTGCTTCGCGGCAGCGGACGGCGGAACAGAAGCACGTGACGCTCGGGACGGTGGATCATGTAGTGCACCCATCCAATCGACTACAAATTGGAGAATTTCTGAATGTCTACAAAGAAAAATATAAAAGGAGAATTTTCTACAAACGCCATTCACTTCTCTTGCATTATCAAAAATGATCGAGATTCTGTATCATAAGGCCTCGTTTTACCTGCTGGATTCCGAAGCTGCGCCACTCGGTTTCAGACATGAGCCGGTTCTTCGGGATGCGTTTCGACGCCTTAATAACTGAACATTTCAGGACAAGAAAAACGACTAGTTTTTTTCCCTATCACGCATGGATAAGATAATGCAAAATTAAAAATGTTCCCTCACTTTGTCATGCATCTGTTCACGACTAAGTTTAGAAGATTCGTTGAAATTTTGACTGTTCAAAGTTACTGCGAAACAAAAAGATGAATCCTGATCAGAGGAGAATCGGATATCAAACCAATACTTCATTACAAAAACCCAATTATCCGAAGTTCGTGTCGCAATTCTCTATGATCATTACAAAACCCACCTCCTTGGTGATGTGGACGTGCCTGTACTCGTACTCGTTGTCCTGGTACCTCGCCGAATAGAAGAATTTATTCGGTCTCGTCGTCATTCTGCTCCACGATTCCTTCGAACAGCACAATGAATTTTCTGCAAGTTGAGTTTGGCAGTTTGTTAATTACGAAGTGATTCTTTATAATTTTGCCAAATAATTATTTTTTGGAGCGGTGTTCTTGAAAAAGTCACTCCGTTATTTACAAGTTGTCGATTAAGTTCAATAAAAGAAGACAAGAAAAAGCGAAACGATATTTCTAAGAAACGAACTTCTCTTCGAGCAATTTGATCAATAAAGATTTCTTCAAGAAATAATTTATTTGTCATCTATCAAAAACAGAAATAAACGAATAAATTAAAGAAGATTATAACAGATAAGTATTGGATTTGTGATCCTGAAGAGAACCGTTGGGTTAGACTCCTTGAGCGTCCTTCTGCTCAGCCCAATTGACTTATCCCCGAATCCGTACAGAGTGCGCCCCTGTCGCTTGAGGGCGTAGACCACGTCCATCGCAGTGACCGTTTTGCGTTTCGCGTGCTCGCAATACGTCACCGCGTCACGGATCACGTTCTCCAGGAACATCTGCAAATTGTCTTTGATGAGTTGGTCAAAGAATCGTTAGTTTGCATCAACTTTTTCATTCCCTAACAACCTCCTGCATGCAGCAAACAAATAATGACGAAACCTATCTTTTCACTCATTATTTTGCTTGACTTTCATTCTCTATGCATAACTAAATTTCAAAGAAAAAATCGAGGCAATTTGCAAACAGAATTAGCGGATAATCTCCGTAAATTTGATTACCATTGTTCCACACCCGAAAAATGATGAAAAGCCCAAAAGAATTCGCATTTTGCATTGAAACTAACCTTGAGCACGCCACGAGTTTCCTCGTAAATGAGTCCGGAGATGCGTTTGACGCCGCCGCGACGCACCACCAGACGACGGATGGCAGGCTGAAAAAAAAAGAAACTAGATAGTTTTGGAAATTCTTTAAATTCTCAACCGACTTTGGTGATTCCTTGAAGTTGTCCCTGAGTACTTTGCGATGGCGTTGGCCCCGCCTTTTCCGAGTCCTTGTCTCCCTTTCCACGGCCAGACATGTCGATTGAAAGGCTGAGGGATGGAGATTAAAAAGTGGACGAATGCGAAATTGACACACAGAAATGCACAAAATTGGCGCCACTCGGGAAACGAGGTGAGAAATTACGCAATCTTCGAG